>JXTB01000654.1:112575-132225 GCA_002914805.1 Parasponia andersonii
AGCCCGCTGTCACTCCACTCTACGGATTCACTGGTAACAGCATAATGCCTATGGGCATGATTGAGTTAATGGTCAACATTGGAACCTATCCTAGGATTTCAATAGTAATGACCCAATTCTTGGTTGTAGATTGCCCCTCTGCATTCAATGCTGTACTGGGAAGACCGACACTGAGGGAACTTTGAGCTATTACTTCAATCTACCATCTCGCTATGAAATTCCTGACTCAACAAGGAGTAGGCGAGGTGCGTGACAACCAATATGATGCGAGGACTTGTTATAATAACTCAATAAAGCTCGCAACAAAACACTAATGAGGATTGAGCTCGATATTTTAGGAGAAAGGCACGAGCAGTCTCAGCTTTGAATCGCATCATATCAAGAGCGCACTGCTCGATATTATAACTCTAAAGTTAGAGTCCGAGGGTTTGAAGTTGGTGATCTTGTTCTTCGGCAAGTCCTACCGAATAATAAAGAGCACGGTGCTGGTGTATTTGGACCCTTATGGGAAGGATCGTATGTTATTGATGTCATCATTCGGCCTGGGACATATAAGTTAGCTCGCACTGGCGGACACTATTATCAGTAAATTTTCATGTATATCATCATGTTATTCGTCATTCATAAATAAAGATATCTACTTATTTATCATTCGTTGATCGTCATTTGTTGTTCATCATTCATTGATTGTCATTCGTTATTTGTTATTCGTTATCATCAATAAGGGTGTCTCCTCATCGATCATTCGATTTGGTCAACCTTTTATAGTTTTATGGCAGTCTTCGAACACCATAAGACTCGGGGGGCAGTGGGATCAGAATATTATCTCCTACTTACTTCCTAAGGGACTATGAAAAATGTCCATTTAGAGGGGTTGGAATTTTTGATCACCGAAATATCTTCAATTCCTTAAAATCTTAGGGTTTTCTCCTCACTTTATGCCTTAGCATATCGTATTACGCAATTTCCCTCATCGAACAACAAAGTAACTAAGCAAAACGATCATTGTTCGATGTGATATATTGCTATATTTACATTTTGCCGTGGAACTTTTGAAAAACAGTATTGAGTTTGCATCACTCATACTTGCTATTTTCTTAAGCGACCTAATCTATCCTAACACAACCATTTTAAGTGTATTGGATTCAAATCACAATAGCATACCGATCAGTCACCTAGTGATTGACTACTTGGTTAAATTAATTATCTTCTTTATTACAACTTAGTGTTTTGATTATTTTGTAGGAATAAATGTCTAATAAAGAAAGCATTCATTCATTGATAAAAGCTCGCACCTATATGCAAGCAAAGAAAATACAAATAAGAAGGGGACCAAGCCCGTATTTTTCTGAAGTAAAAAAAAATAAATAAAAGAACATTATTTTTATGCAGACATGCTCGCTCCACCATCTCTAGTTTTGGTAGCTTCTGCTTCCCTCCAACTCCAGACAAGCTCGACCATGTCTTCGCCAAGGATGGAAAAGTCGAAATCCGGATGCTCACAGAAGATGTTATATATAATAGTCGACGAGGCGATGTCACTGGCTTTGTCTTCAAGCTCCTTGACTTCAGTAGCCTTAAACTCTTCAATAGCCTTGTGAGCCGTCTCTGTTGTCGCCTCCTTCATGCGATCCGGATACTCGGAGATAGTCTTTTCAAGCTCTTTAATTTTCTCCTCGAGCTTCTTCTTTTCGAGCTTTTCCTTGGCCAAATCCTCGCGTAGCTGCCGATTCTCGAGTTCGAAGGATTTTTTCCCTTCCTCGCGAGCCTTCTCTGAGTCCTCAAATGCTTGGGTTATTTCTTTGACTTTTTCAGCTTTTTCCAAATGCTCAAGGACTGGGTCATGCATCAGGATAGCAGCTGCAGCAGTCTAAAAATATAACACATCAATACTAGAAAGATGCGTTGAAGAGAGAAAATAGAAGGTGCTTACATTCGCCAACATCCTCATCGCAGATTTGAAGGCAACCTTGGCTAATCGTCACTTCATCCTCTCCCAGCCATCTTCAGAAGTGAAGCGATCAATGAAGGTTGCACTCATACCAGCCTTCTCTGGCAATTGGTTAAGGAGTGCGAAAAGCTCCTCGTCTTTATCAACCTAGTTCGGTTCCGAAGAAGTGGCAGTCTCCTTGGATGGATCAGGATGGCTTGCAGTTTGAGGCTAAGGAGGAGGCGAGCTTGTCGGGATATCCTCAAAGGCGACTTTTCATTTCTTGGAAGTGTCGACCTTCTCTTTCCCTTTTGACATCGTTGGAGGTGTGCTCTCTGGCGTCTTGGACATTGCCATTGACCCCAGAGTAGAAGGTAGTGCTCGTAGTCCACTATCAATAACCATTTCTGTGCAGATGAGAGTTAGTATGTGAGGTGACATAATACGATGATAAGGAAAGAAGGAAAAAAATAATTACTGTCTTGCGATTTAGAAGCTAGGGGTGATGCGGTTTCTGGAGATGATGGTTCTGAGGTTGTAGGGGTGGCAGGTGCTTTTCACTTACTAGGTTTGAAAGACGAGGCAATCTTTTCCGTTTGCTTCCTCAGCTTCTTATTCTTCGAGCTCGAGGGTCTGGTCGAGCGGACGGTGGAATCCGGGAACATGGCTCCCCTTGGAAGTAGACCGTAAGCGACTAAGTTCTTGGAAGTCCCAAGCTTCTTCCAATCAAATTCTTCAATCGGAAGGTCGTTTATTCTATACACCCTTGCGAGCTATTCTCTGGAAAGTCTAGGCCGTTCCCTATTATCTGTGATGACATACGAGTGCGATCAGAATAATATGGTTATGTAGAAAAGGCGATAAACTAAAAGTTACCTACCAGGATTCTGAAAGAAGCCGTTATCCGCATAGTCAAAATGGAAAAATAGATTTTTCCATTTTCGCATGTTTTTGCGAACCCCATAGATGGTTTTTATTGTTTAGTTCGGCCACTTGCTCAAATAAAAGAAGCCGAAGTCTGATGGGTTTGATTTCACTTGGTAAAACCAAGCGAACTATTTAAGAGTGGGGGTTTCTAAGCCTAGTTTATTGTATAGTATATACAGACCTACCATGTATCTATAAGTGTTTGGAGTTAGTTGAAAAGGAACGACTCCATAATAATCGACGATGGATTTTATGTAAGGATGAAGTGGGAGGTGGATACCGCATTTGAGAACTACTTCAAAGAATGAGACAATTCTACAAGATGGTGTGTGTGGTCGATTGAACTCCATAGGAAGGCGAAGAGGGATGATGATCTTGTAGTTTCACACAATCTTGCTGAGCCTATTCGTGGTGCAGCTCGTCCTTATATTGGTACATGACTAGTCTCCCTCTACATATTGATAACCCGTTGCGAACGCAGGGGCATCTCTGATATGCCGGGGACCATTGGTCTTGAGGAAGGTCACCTATGCAAGGACTACTTTGCCTGACCCTAGTTATCTCAACATCGGATTCTAGCTCAAGATAATCTTTGAGGTCTATGGAGCTAACACTGGTATTAGAAGATTCTCTTGAGAATGCATTTCCTTCCCTAAAATCCCCACTACTAGACATCTGAAAAGAAATATGGATGGATTTAGTCCTATGCGAGCATCAGGGACCTTAGCTATATGTGAGCAGTTTTGGGGTCTCATCCTATGATTGCATCAACAAGCTGCTCATCGATTTTTTTTAATCGATCTACGGATTCATAAAAATTATTCGAGCAGTTCACTAAAAAAAAAAAAAAAATCTTTCACCAGTTCGTCTCTATTAGTCATCTAAAAGAAAGTATTCTATAAACCAATGAAGGGGATCTGAAAAATTCCCATTCTAGTCCATCCGAGTGTGGGACGGGTTTTCATTCAGGACATTTAGGCTCTACAATCGGATTCAATTCCTAGAAATGAAATCTATAAATGAGTTTTCTGGATAGAGAACAATAAGAGAGAGAGGATATATACTAACCTTTCTTCGAAGACAGAAGGATAGAGATGTAGTCTGAAGGATTGCAGTGATAGCTTCGTCGGAGAAGAGGAAGAACAAGACGACACCGAAAGGATTTCTTCGTGAATGCTTCGGGTTTCAAGAGAAATAGTAGACAATAGGATTTTTGAAAAGGAGACAGATTAGTTTTCGATATATATGTCTCAAGCATCGTTAAATCACAGCCATAGATTAAGGTATTTAATTTTCAGATCCAAAGGCCAAAGTTCATGCAGGATTTGATTTTCCGAAATTAAATCGGTATCTTTTCAAAATTTGAAATGATTCGATTTAAAGATGACAGCTGGCGTCATCGCTATCATTGTGCCTGTTTAAAAAAGAAAAAGAAGGGAAAAGTCTCCTTGAGCTTTGCTATTCTTCTTAGAAAAGGTGACACTTGGTTTCATCTGTCAGAAAAAAGTGCGCGTGATCTTGAAAAGGTGAGATTTGAGATTTGGCGACTCTTCAAAGGTCTCAAGTCTAGGTCATGACATTGCATTTTTCAACCTCGCACTTACAGTAGAAGGAAGCTCCATATTGTTCTAAAGAACTAATGGAACTGGGGGGCAATTATTGTGTGGCATAAAATCCTATATGTTGGTCAATATCAAAAAGGAAAAAGTTGATCAAGTGAACGTGTCAGGTCGCATGAGTAAGATTAAGTGCGATATTCTCCGAAAGAGTTTAGTGCGACCTCTACCGCAAAAGTTAGTGCGACCTCCTCTGAAAGAGTTAAGTGCGACTTCCACCACATAAGTTAGTGCGCCCTCCTCCGAACGAGTTAAGTGCGACCAGAATGAAAAGAAAACTAGATTAAGATTCGTCAAATGGGTAACCTACAAAGAAAGGAAAACAAAAGTTTCTCTTTAAAGATCGACCAGTCATCTCATTAAAGTGATTATCCAGTTATATTGTTACTCAAATTCTATTGTCCGATTATACAGTAACTCATTCTCACAATTAGGAAATATTGAACTATCCTCACCAATATAAAGGGAGTTCAATGTTTCAGTGGGGGATCTTTGGATTTTTTTGGGATTCTTAGATTTTTTGGGAACTTTTTAGACTCTTGCTTCTTCCTTCCGGACAACACATTGTAATTTTGAGCTTTTGTAATTCTTTAGAAGATAGTAAAAAAACAGTGGACGTAGGCTCATCTTTTTTGGGGCTGAACCACTATAAAATTCTTGTCTCTTTATTTACTTTGATTAATTAACTCTTTTTACACACAAGTCACATTTTGCAATTTTTCTAAATTTATTGTTGACAAAACCTCCGTCAACACTGAACAAATTTGCTTGAAACAATTTGTCCACCAATCTAAGAAAACAATCTCACCTACATTTTTTCCAAAAAAAAAAAAAATCGTTGGAAGTAACTAACTCTACTTGCATAGTACGCAAATCTTTTGTGCACATTCATCGCTTCTATTATGCTTAAATATCAAGCTTAAATATCACAGTAGACGCCCTGTTTACGTAAAATCTAAAAATATTCTATCTGCTTTCTAAAACAGAAAAAAAGTAACTACTCATTCATTTTTTTGTCAAATTTTTTATGAAATCTTCTTTTAAATGATAATAATGCCCTTTGGATATTTGTGTCCAAATAATTCCTAAAAAATAGAATATCTTTATAAAAACAAATTGCCAAACAAACACAATACCATAAACGTCTTTTAAAATCTTAACCAAAAAAAAATAAAAAATGTGATTTTTTTTTCTAAGGATATTAGATAATATAGGATGTTTAGTAACAAGTTTTTAAATGAATGAGGGTATTTTAGATATTTTAGATTGATAGTTAGACAGAAAAAACTAGTAAGATATATTTTTTTTTCTTATTTTAAAAAATAGAATGAATATTTTCAGATTTTCTGATAACAGATGATTAAAGGTGGTATTCAGGCCTAATAAAGGAATATTGAATCAAAATTATTTTTTCCCCCTGTTTGAGGGCTAGAAATTCAGCACCACACTTGAGGTGAGAGAAAAAGAATAAACTCAATAATCAAATAATTGGCCATGTGCAAGGAGCATCCCTATACTAAGCTATAATAGTGTATTAATTAGTTGATATTGATAATCAAATATGTTGACTTAAAAGGGAACAATATTTCAATGGACGAGACTCGAGGTGTAAGCCTAGAGAGGTTTTTAAGTCTACTGGACTATCTTAATTATTTTAAATGGAATTAAAATGGGAATAAAAAAGATATTTCAGTATTTAATTTATTTAATAGAATAGAATAAATATTCTATTCTATTAAATAAATTAAATACTGAAATATCTTTTTTATTCCCATTTTAAAATATCTTTATTTTTAAATGTTTTAGTAAGGTAAAAAAAAATGATAATTTAAAAATAAAAGTAAAATTTTAGAATCATATTTACAGAATTTTTTGGGTGGAATTGATATTCCACTAAATGATGAAATTAAGATTTCAAAAAAATCTTATGTCAAAATAAATAAAAAAATAAGAATGAAGATTCTATTCCAAAGTTGATTCCACCCAACCGACATGCTATAAGCGTAGAAACTCATTTTTCAATGGCATAATATAATAACAACATTCAAAAATTACGCACAACGTACGAATTAATTAACTTGAGAAATTGATTCATGTTCGCTTCAGGGTACAATGTGCATTATTGATAGTGCTTGTTATTAACCTTCAATTTTAAATTTTATCGGATGTATCCTTCCTTTCGATTAAACATGTCATCGGCTCTTAAAATGTTAACCATGCATGCAGATGTATATGTAAGAAAATCATAATATATAAAATCCTAATATGTATTATCAATAATATTGGTATCTTAGAACTTTATGATTTTCACAATAATTATAATTAGGAGAAATTGCATCCCTAGTTTTATGAAAAAATCTTTAATAAACTAGATAATAATCACTAGAAATTCTCTTGTTTTAGAAACTCTATTTTTCTCTTAGTCTCTCATAATTTTTAACTTGTATAAATCTGACGGGTTTTGATGCCCCTTTATAGGCAGACAGAGTACTAGTTTCTGAATACGTCATTTACACACTTTTTATTAAAATGTGTAACTTTCATAAAACTTACTAATTCTCAATATTTAACTAATTAGCATTTAACATTTTTTATATTTATTATACCATAATTTTAATATTTCTAAAATAAATGATATCTCTTAAATATAGAATAGGGACTATATTAAGGAAATTCTTATATTCTCTCACTTAGTTCATGTGACATCATTTAGTTTTAAAATTTAATAAATGATACATAATGTACATTAAGTATGCTAAACATTTTCTTTTCTTCATAATGCGTATTAAGTATGCTAAACCTTTTCTTTTCTTACTTTAGCCAAATCATATATCATAATTAAGTAGACACTAATGAGAGTTATGATGATTGTACGTTGTTAATGGACGTAGTTCCTTCCATATACTACATCATTAACTCGTACTTAAATGACATGTAAATAAGAAATATAATTATGGCTAATAATAATGTCTTTGTTAGAGATGATTTTTGTATTATTCATCAAATTCATTCATGTATATACTAAACTGAAAACAAGAAAATCAAAATCAATTCATAAATGATCTAAGAGTGTCAAACACATAATCGTAATAAAACATAACATAACTCATGATACATCATCAATTATAACATCTAAGAATGCCCTTTCTCTCGACATATTCATCAAATGCCATTGGCAGAAGTTCTTTTATTAAAGGATCTGTAATCATGAGATTAGTGCTAATATGTTCAAATAGCACTCTTTGTATTTGAATTTTTTCTTTGATGACAAGGTAGCTCAATTATATATATTTAGCACTTATAGAGTACTTGTCATTCTTAGAAAGAAAAACTGCTGTGACATTATCATAATTACCTTTCAGTGGCTTGGCAATACTGTCAAGAATCTTAAGTCCTAAAATAAAATTTCACAGCCATAATCCATGAAGCATGGCCTCAAAGCATGCCACGAACTCAGCTTCCATAGTGGATGTAGCAATAACAGACTGCTTCACACTCTTCCATGAAATTTCCCTTCCGGCTAAAAGAAACAAGTAGCTAATGTGGATTTTCTTGTAATATATCCAATAAAATTTGAATCTAAATATCCAACCACCTTTAGATGATTAGATCTCGTATAATTAGGCATCAAATCTGTTATTCCTTGTAGGTACCTCAACACTTTCTTGGCAGCCTTCTAATGATCTAGTCCTAGATTACTTTGATATCTACCTAACATTCCGATAACAAAGCTAATATCTGGCATGGTACAATTCTGAACATACATCAAGCTCCCAACAATTAAAGCATAAGGAATTCCTTCCGTTTGTTTACATTCTAATTCATTTTTCAGACATTGTATAAGGTTGAATTTATCCCCCTTCTGTAATTGGAATAATACTTGCGGAGCATTTTCCCATGTTAAACCTCTCTAAGACTTTATTTATATATGCTTTTTGAGACAACCCTAATAGTCCTTATTTTTTGTTATAGAAAATTTCAATTCCAATCACATAGGTTGCCTCTCCAGTATCTTTCATTTCAAAGCTTGTTTGAGTCTATATATTGATCTTTTAAGTTTATACATCATATGTTCCTTTTCTTCAACTAAAAACCTTTATGTTGGTCCATATAGGCCTCTTCCTCAAAAATCCCATTTAAGAAGGTAGTTTTCACATCCATTTTATAGAATTTTAAATCATAATGAGCTACCAAGGATATAATAATTCTAAATGAGTTATTCTTGAAGATTGGTGAAAAGGTCTCCTTGTAATCAATACGATCTTTTTGAATAAAACCTTTAGCAATAAGTCTAGCTTTATGTCACTCTATCTTGCCATTAGAGTCATGTTTAGTCTTAAAGACCCATTTACACCCAACTCTTTTATAACCTTCATGCAATTCAACGAGTTTCTAAACTTTATTAGTTCTATTGATTTTAACTTCTCTTTCATGGCTTCCACCCATTTAGTAGAATTACTTCCTTCTATAACTTGTAAAAATGAAATTTGATCATCATCTAGGCTTAAGTCAAATTCCGACTCTTGTAGATAAATAGCATAATCATTTGGAATAGCTAATTCTCTTTGTCTTTCACATCTCCTTATTATTATTCTTTGTATTTAATCTATTATGAGTTCATTATTTGCAACTTTAGTGTGTGGTATTTGATCATTCATTTGTTATTCTTGTAGATTGTTAAACTATTCAACAACCATAGGAACAATGTCTTAAGAAGAAATTTTGGGTAAAGGAACTTGTATCCTAATTTCTTGAATCTCTACTTTACGAGCTTCTTTTCTCCTACTAAAATTGCCATTTTCAATGAACTTAGCATTTCTAGTTTCAACAATTTTTGTACTATGGCTATGACAATAAAATCTATAACCTTTTGACTTTTTTGGATAACCAATAAAGAAACCACTAGTTGTTCTTGAATCCAACTTCTTTTTATGTGAATTATAAATTCTTATTTTTGCTGGATAACTTCAAATATATAGGAACCTTAAACTGGGTCTCCTTCTACTCCATGGTTCAAAAGGAGTCTTTGGAACGGTCTTACTAGGTCCCCTGTTTAATAAATACATGATAGTCTTTAAAGCATGCATCCATAATGAAAGAGATAAAGATGAATTACTTAACATACTCCTAACTATATCCATCAAAGTATGATTATGCTTTTCAACTATACTATTTTGTTATAGTGTGCCTGGTGTAGTGTATTGAGCACATATGCTATGTTTTCAAGGAACTTAGCAGATGGACCAGGGCACTATCCAGATTTATCATATTTTCCATAATATTTATCACCCCTGTTAGATCTGACAACTTTCACCTTTCAATCTAATTTTTTTTCAACCTCATCTATGAGCACCTGTAAGGTATCCACTGATTGAGATTTTCTGCAACAAATAGACGTAACTATAATATGAACAGTCATCAATAAAAGTGATGAAATACTATTCTCCACCAAAAGATAGAATATCATAAGCCACACATATATCGGGGTGTATAAGCCAATAAGCTATGTGCTTCTTGTGGTTCATTTTTTGTGTTTTTGGTTTGTTTTCCTTTAATATAGTCTACAAATACACTAAGAACACTAAAATCCAAGTTTGGAAGGATTTCATTCTTTACTAGCCTTTTAATCTTTCTTAGGAAATATGACCTAAATATTAATGCCACAAGTAAGCAGAGCATTCATCAACTAAACCACGTTTAGTACCAACAGTGCAAAGTTAAAAGAGACTCAGCAAAAAGATTATTGATTTTAAATTTGTATAAACCATTATAAAGAGATCTAGAACTAATTAAACTATTATTCTTAAATAAATTGAAACATTCATTTTCAAATTTAAAGGTGTATCCAGCCATATCAAGCCTAGATAAAGAAACCAAATTACAAGAAATTAAAGGTACATAAAGTGTTTAAAATAAATCTAAATGATAGTCAGTGTTTAAAATCAAACGATAGGTTCCGATAGCTTTAACTGGGGCTTTGACTCGGTTCTTTATGAAAATAAACTTTTCATCTAAATTTGTGATTTGGGTCATAAGGAATCCCTGCTTCATATTTGAAATTTGAGTTGTATAGCCAGAATCAATCCACCAAGTATTATAAGAAACTTCAACCAAATTAGATTTGAAATATATGAAAGCATTAGGCTTACCTTTCTTTTCGAATCATGTCTTATGTTTTTGGAAATTTTTTTTTGATAGTGCTCAAATTTATTGCAGAAATAGCACTTATTATTCTTTTTATCATTCTTATGAATTTTGGATTTCTTTCTAGTTCGAGGATGATTAAGGAGATAAATGGAATGACTTCCTTGATTCTTAAGTCTTGTTTCCTCCTGAACAAGCATACTGTGCAATTCATTCACATTCCATTTGTTCTTTAAAGTATTTAAGATAAATTGCACAAGGAAGTTATCATCCACGTTCATTTCTAAGGACTTAAGGCTTGCTGCAATATTAATCATTTCGGTAGTATGCTTATACATTGTATAAGAACCATCAAGTTTCATGGTAGTCAAATTATCTATTAATGTCCCTACAAGTGATTTCCCAATAGTCTGAGAATGCTCTTCCAAAAATTTCAAAAATTCCTTAGCACTATCAGTTTGGGAAAGAGAAGACTTGTTGTTTTTTGCTACAGTGATTCACATAAACATTAGATTCAATCTATTCGACCTCTCCCAATTTTTATGGAGAGATTTTTCTTGAGAGCTACTAGTTACAATAATAGCAATAGGTTTGTCAACTTGAAGTGCTAAATCAAGATTAAACACACCTAAATGAAATTAGACTTATTCAGACTGATAATCAAAATTCAATTCATTAAAATATGGAACATATGCAAATGAAGAGAAACGAGAATAGATATTGCAAAATATGTAAAATTGCTCACAAATTAATGCTTTGAGTCATAAACTTGAATAATATTCAAGTTCAAATAAATACTTGGCATAAATAGTAAGTGTATATTAAAGTTATCCTTTGAGTGATACAATAATGTACAATAATAAACATTATAATACTAAATATATATAGGTACTTAATCGGAAACTTAAGATACACTAATTGGATATATTTGCAATCTTTGGATCTAGTAAATATATCTAATTATGTAACATTCCCTAGTTTAACCATATTATCATATACAGTCAAACCATGAAGTATTATTATTTCTTAAATCATATCTTTAGTTTTATTAAAAAAAAATTGGCAAATTTGAACTTTCCAAAACCTTTAAATAAAAGCAACTGTATAATATTTTTTGTTAAAATTTTTTTAATACAAAATGTATAATCAAAAGAGGTTTTCA
Source organism: Parasponia andersonii (assembly GCA_002914805.1). NCBI lineage: Eukaryota > Viridiplantae > Streptophyta > Magnoliopsida > Rosales > Cannabaceae > Trema > Trema andersonii. Next base: position 124,355 of record JXTB01000654.1, read on the forward strand.
CCAGTCTATTTTGCCATCAGTAGTAGTATTTTCATTATACGAAAATATCTCAAAATAAAAATTTTTCCCACAGGTCATACTCGTCCACACTTGTATGATCATGGTGACAAAAGGCGGGTCAGGCAACCAACTACTCAATACTAAAGTGTGCCCTCTTATTTGCATCATAAGACTAAAATAACCTAACACTTAGTAAGTAAAAACTATGCGTGCTCATGTATGCTTTATAATCTTATCAAGTTCCCATTATACACTTTTCATTCTCAAACATTTGAGTCCATGCATTTCTTTAAAAAATACTCATAGTTGGGCCCCTTAGTACATTATTAGTCTTGTAAGTCGATAGATTATGATAACATTGGGCAGAAGTTTTGGTCAAGAGTAAAACTAAGGTGTAACTATCATGTGAGGTTTTCAAAAACTTCTTACAACCATCATGTGAGGTTTTTAAAAACTCATTCCCTCATTAAAGGGGCATCTCACACCATGCTAATATTGTCTCGCTTCAACGAGACATATCATAAGATCCACAAGTCCTGTTTCAACGAGAGAGTTTGTATCAACATACTTACTTATCCAGCTCTGACAGATTAGCAATTACCATTAAAACTGATCTTATAAAATTGGTACAATGGTACTCACTTTTAAATACTCTGTAATGAAATTATCAATTTGCATGCAAGATGTGCCATGCATATATCATTTTATAACTTTCAAGAATAACTAATTTTCACATAATGACATATTCTACATAATGCTTGTGACACAGTTATAAGTCTTTACTTATCTTGTGTCCTAAATAGAAATTGATAGTGGAAAGGATGAATATACTCTAGAGATTGGTGTGCTAATCACCTATTATAAATTATTATTATTCAAGATACACATTTTACAAAAAGAATGCATCAAGATGTTTGAATAAGACCGAAATCAGAACTATAACCAAATTAGGAAACTTGATCTTAAAATGATTCAGAAGTATATAAGTCACTTAAGGTACTTGATAGTCAATAATTAGCATTAAAAAACTGTTCAAAAGTATGAAAATATAAATACTAGTCCATTAATAAAAAAAATAATTTAAAATGGCACATAATTTTGTAAAACTAGTCCATTTACCTCTAAAAGATGCCATTTTATTTTAAAAATATTTGAATAGCACCTCCCCTATTTTTAGGATATTCTTACATAGTTAAGATCATGGTTTTAAACCTACAGTAGTATTTTACAAGCCAATTCTCATATACACACCTCAAAGAACATTACTTAGAATGACATAAGCATACTTGAATTCTTTTTCGATTTAAAAAAAGTTTAAACCTACTTTTGCATTTATGTGTCATCATAAATAGCTACAAAATGAGTGTAATAAACAATTGGATCAATAAAATAAGCACTCTAAGTTTAAGAAATCAGATTACAAATATAGAAAACTTAATCTACTACACGCAAAAATACTTAACTCCGCAAGAAGTAAACTTTAGAGCTTCAGGTCTAACTTTGTTCTTCTACTTAAATTTTATGTTTTCAACAATATATAAGGGTTCCTAGGACAATTATTTGTCAAATAATAGCTCTAGTTTAAGGACAAAAAAAACATTAACTACAAATTCAAAATCCTACAAGAATCTCATCTTGACTAGTTTGAGTATTTGCTTGACTTCTTATCTTCTATCTCTACCAAACTGATTCTCAAGGCTTGAAAATAGATTTTTGGACTTAAGAGGATCATAAGAAACTATTATTTAAGTAGGAACAAGTAGAGAAATGAAATTAAAGGACAAGACCTATAAAGAAGAACTCATAGAATCACCTTGACTAGTTTTGATCTATCTTGTGTTTTAGAGCTCCAACTTGAATTCTACCACTTAGAAACTCTTAGATATGGCTAACAGAAGCTAAGAAAAGTCTAGAAATGATATAGAGAGGTTTTAGTCATGACTAGAGAGAAAGAGAAAGAAAATGACCAGATTTGGTCCAAAATCAACACTTAATGGCTAAGAAAAGGCATACCTTAATTTTTGAGGGTTAATTTGGGTATCTTACAATTTACTTTTCATGTTTCTAGCTCTAAAAAATCCTTAGCATAGTCACTATGTTACTGGTAACTCCTATATACTTATGTATAGACAAGGTTAGTGAATCCTATCTTAGAAAGTGAAAACTAGACATACATTGACTTATAATCCCATATGACAAGTTTTATTATAATCTGGTAGAACTTAGCCCAATAACCAATCATTAAAGGTAAAAATAAGTTAATTAGACTCCAATTAATTATTCAAACACAGTATTAGCACTCAATTAATAAAATACACAAAAATGACATTACGCGATTAAGCTGAGTCTAATGTTACGTCCCACTCATTTGGCTTCCTAAATCCAAATGTTGTTGCACATCGTTCTAAGGTCCTCTATATATATTGCTCACCCAAAAGGATTGAGGAAGGTACTAGAATGTGGTGGACACTTATAGAATGATCAAGAGAGTTCTTAGCCGTACTAGAAAACTCTAGATGGCGCTACTAAGTCCTAGAAGGCTCTAGATATGGCCGGATAGTGCTAGATAGGTTGGACGGTCCTAGAAGCTCCTAGAATGACTTGGAAGAGCGAAGATAGTAGGTAAACCTCTTAGAAGGATCTAGATCATGCTTGTTCTAGATTTCTCTATGTAAATATCTTTGTAGATATTGTAACTTTATTTGAGAATATTCTAGACCCTTTGTAAGATCATGCCACCTGGTACGATCATAACTTTTAGGTGGTTTAGGCTTTGCCTATATAAAGGACTCTTTGGGTTCATTTGTACGCAAGTCCCATTTATGAGAGTTGTAAGTATTCTAAGAGTAATACAAAGCATTATTTCACTCAAACTCTCTTATTATTTGCCACTTTGTCTCAAAACTTTCTCTAAGTCTCTTTCTTGAGTATTGGTAGGCTGACTTAGTGCGACGGACTGTGGTAAGTATCGCATGATTATCTAGTTTAAGGCTAGGGTCGTGACAACATGGTATCAGAGCTTTGGTTGCTCATTTTATCTTGGTGGTTCCATTGTCCATATGAAGACCATGGCTGCAATTCCTGACCCCGTCAAAGTTGGTGCTTCAGAATGTGGGCATGATGAAGGGAAAAAGGTGCTACTTACGGAAAGTCGAGGGATATGGTGACTAGCTTAGAGGCTAGAGTGTCCCGACTAGAGTCCAACTTGGGCACTTTGGGCGAGCGTGTAGACAATCTAGATGGCCGTTGCGACAGTTTGGAGACCGAGGATGTAGAAATCTACAGCGGCATCAAAGATGCATTTGGTGGGCCAGAGGCCGACTTAAGGCGTGAGATCGAGTCTCTTCATTTAGAGATTGCCAAGGTACAAGATCTCTTCCAGAGAGAACTCACTAATGTTTTACTTAGAGCAGATGAGATGGGTGGTAATCTTGCTTTGTGCAAGCGAGCGGTGGCCATGAGGGTGAGAACTGCTGGAAATTCCAAAAAATAAATTTCAAAAATGATTTTACTGAAAATGATTTTCACAATTTTGTAAACAAATCAAGATCGCAGCGGAATAAGTATTTTAAATTTTTCTTGAAATCTTACAAAATAGAAATGTACGATCGTTGATATAACATAAATCAATTCATGGATTTTGGTTTAAATAAAACCTAGAAGAACTTCACAACGATTGAGCCTTCCTATCTATTCTCTAGAGCCCGTTGAATGATCCAGTGGGTGGGCACCTTCTTGATTCTCAACAAGAGATGAGCGAACAATCTAGAAGACGATCTTCCTTCTCCTTGAGTGCACGTCTATGACTATGGGTATCTCTCTCTTAGGGGCCATAAAAAATACAGGATTTCTCTCGCGGCATCTCGTCTCTCCCATTCTCTCTTTTTCTCTCTGTCACACGAAAATCCACAGTTACTATGCATGAATAGTGTGTACAACCCTTAGAGTGACTTAGGAGAATTTTTCTCTTAAGTATTTAAAGAGATGTAAACCCTAATGGACTTATTGGGCTCAACTGACCATTCAATTAGTTATTACACTATATTTGAGCTAGACAGGAGACCTTGTGGATCCAAATAGTCTAAGCTCCAATGGGCCAACTACCCATAATCATAATTAACTCTTAATTATGATTGGGCTATGTCCATTAATATTAGGGCACTCCACTATAGGCCCAATATTGCACTCTTAAACTAAATGTCATATATTTTCTATGAAGTCAATTAACACTTTAATTAACTTAATCCATTTAGCATATACTATAATTACAAATATACCCCCGATACAATGTCGTACAAGTGAGGTGAAATTATCGTATTACCCCTCTAGTATATATTTACCTTTGAGTTGCCATTTTTCATCTAATAGATAATAATTGACTACGATATTTGTAACTGTCCATACAAACACAGTCAAATTCACAAAGTGAATACCTGGTGCCTGGTTTTTATTATTCAAGTCCTTGAAAAAACTTAAAGTGACATTATATGTATAGTGCCCAAATCATGAAAGACGTTCTTATTAATTCACAAATCTTATCTTCCAAGATACCGGAGTTCGAACCATATAATCGGACCTAGTCCTTTAGTAAGCCAAAAAGATAAAACTCATGAAAGCAAGTCCGACAATCACTAGGATTAAGATATTCTTCCAATAGTACTAGATTAGTGAAAGATAGAATATTGAGTTACGACACTTAACCTCAAATTCTATTTTCACTTGGTCCAGTTCAATGCACTTATAACTTTCTTATAATGCACTAGTATTTCTATCCGAAGTCAGACACTTCGATGATTGGAGACTTCATCAATCCCGTTGAAATAGACAACACTACATTCTATGGCAAAATAAAGTATTCCATCTTTATTTGCAAAATGTGAACTTTTAATTTAGATATAATAAAATAAATAATTTAGTCTCCCACATGTGAACACTTCACACAAACAATTATTTATTACTCATTATTAGTCATGGAAACTTTTAGACTTTTGTATAATAGAAAATATAAACATAACATGTATATTATTGGGACATAATATAGAATTTATTAATAACAAATAGATGACACTTAAATCCAATAAATATTTTTTAAAATGCCAAACAAAGATACTACTTTCTAAGGCATATTCCCAACAATCTCCCACTTGCCCTTTAAAGCAGATGTGATATATCACGTAGTTCCATTCCTTCTAGGTGATCCTCAAATACTAAAGATTTAGTAGACAGACCAGCAAGGTTCTTTTGCTAAGGCTATCTTACTCACTATAGCATCTCCCTATTAGGGCTAACACATAACAAAAGGTTGATCCTCTGGAGTATATTTTCAGATCGAGCATCCGAATTAATATATCTTACATAAGTTGGATCTTTCTCTAGAATAGACAAGCATATAGTTCCTATTTCTCTGAAGATACTTAAGGATATACTTGACTATAACTCTATGTTCAGGTTCTGGATTGGATTAGTACCAACTTACTATTTCAACAGCATAACAAATGTCATGTATTGTGCTAACCAAATTCTTATTGATGATTGTCATCCTATATCATTCACAATGATTAGTATATCATCAATATATATAAATCAAAAAAATCACTTTGCTGCCCTGAATCTTTTATAGATACAAGATTCGTGTATAAATCGATCAAATCGATAAATTCTAGACAAATGCTTAAGTCTATAAATTAGATCTTAAAGTTTCACAAACTTTACTTTCTTGGCCTTTTTCAATGAATCCCTCTGGTTGTATCTTTTAGATATATTTTTCAAGATTGCTATTAAGGAAAGCTATCTTGACGTCCATTTACTATATCTCATAATCAAGAGATACGACTATGGAAAAGAGTATATGAATAGACTTGACTATAACAACAGAATAGACATTATTTCTGTATATAATCCTTTTGTAACTAACTTGCCTTAAAAGTCTTTACTTTCCCATCTATTCCTCTTTCTCTTATAGACTAATTTACACCTAAAAGGTTTTACCTCTAGGTAGATCTATAAGATACTAGATTTTATTAGAGTACATAGACTCTAATATGGATTCTATTGTCTTTTGCCAAAGATCTATATCAACATCATGTATTTCCTCTTAGTAGATAAAGTAATCAGATTCTAGGTTATAGGACTCTCCTATTTCTAAATATCTACCAGATTGTCTCACAACCTCCCACTACAATGAGGGTCCGATATATGTTGATCTTCTAGTGATTTATCCTTCTTAAGTGTTACTCTAATCTATCTTTCATAGATAGGCTGATTATAACATCAGTTAGCTCCTCAAGACATAACTTACTTTGGGATCGTAATAATGAATAATTGAACAACTTAATCATAGCCAAAAGTTTTTATTGTCTGTGAGATATTCCTAGGTATTCTCTATAGAGGTATTCAACGCTTCGATCCAATCGATAAGTCTTTATGCTTTTCCTAATTACCTTTTGGTTTCTGCTTTTAATTCTTTGAACTTTTCGAAAGAATTCAATTAGCAGTCACATTAGGTAAATATAACAAAATTTTTGAATAATTATTCATAATGATATATTCAAAACCTTATTGGGCTTGATTGGTCAAGGGTCCGCAGACAACAATATGTACTACTTTTAAACATTCTTGTACTCTTTAGGTCTTTTCTAACAAAGGACCTTTTAGTTGTTTTACCTTCTAGATAGGATTCACATATTGGTGAATGTATAGCTTCTAACAAGTTTAGATACCTATTCTTAATCAATCTTTAGAACATATTTAGGTTAATATAACTGAAGTACAAATATGTTTTATTCTTAATACTTTCTTACTTTTTTATGATTAGATTTATCATGTTCAATCTCATCATTATTAGTATCATATAATGAGAATAATTTTGGTAATAAAAATGTCATTTAGCGCAATTAAGAATATTATTCTTTCACATAGAAACTTTGTCGTTGAGACAAACAGAATGATATCGTTTCATCAAGTATGAAACAAAAATCAATTTTTTCTTAAATGTTTGACAATTTTTAATGTCCTAATTTATAAATTCATAAAACATGAATTTAAATATTTCTCATTTTATGTATAGATACTATAGCCATTGTAGTCCTTACTCTTAGTGAACTTACCTTCACTAAACCCTTTGGTTTCTATAGAACCCTTTGCAACAGACATGCAAATATGATTAATGATTCTTGAATCCTATCCAAGACTCATTAAGTCATCCACTAAAATAAGTTAAAGAACAATAAATTGTTATTTCCTTCCAATCAAATATTGTATTGGTATCCCTAACAATTTTATTTCAATATCCTTTATTGCTATATAAGAAACTTTTTCCTTTTAGCTAGGGAATAGAAAATTGACCTTTAGCTACTATAGCTTGGTGAAGATGTTCATTAGATATCTCACTAAGATTTAGCATAATATTACAGTGGTTTAAATTCCTTGAATTTTATGCTGTAACATATTGGACATCATATGTCAACATATATCAATGAATTTTCTAGGAATTCTCCCACCACATATGTGCTTTATTTTTCTTCACTAGTCTTACCAGTGAATATGGATGAATATATAAGAGTAAAAACTTAATAACTTATCAGCCATAAGTACTAAATCTAAGTTACACGAATCCAGACAATATAGTCTAACCATACAAGTTATGTGAGTGTGAATACAGTGGGTAAAGGAATTAAGGACATATCTATTTGAATGAAAATAAATTAATCCATATAATAGCAAACATCTTGCAACAAATATTTTGAATAATTAACATAATGTAAAATAAAATCTACAATATGCAAGTGAAGTATCCCTAGGACTATCACAAATATTCATGGTAATTCAACTTTCCATTAATTACAAGCTTCCTACGGGAAGTCATGCAATTA
>JXTB01000654.1:139828-184830 GCA_002914805.1 Parasponia andersonii
CCATAGAAGAGAATAATCGATCTACAGTTATTCTGTTGGTTGATGATTTCTTTTCAAATATGTACGCTTATCAACTATCTTTAATATATACATGATTTATTTTATGCACGAAAAAAATTACCTTAGACCCGTTCAGGAGTCAGTGAGAGATTATGGATCTCGATATCGACTTCTGAATTGTCCCATTTGGACAATTTAGGATTACACGTTATGTGTCATCATTTTCTTATAAATATTGTTCTCTGGTCGAGTTCTGGTGGTATCTCCTTGTGTTCTCCAAGTGTGTACATATATGTAGTACACTTAGGAGAACTGTTGGGAGTTGCTGCCAAAATTCTAGCGTGAACGGAACAATGTTTGGGTGAATGATGGACCATATAACAAAGTAATCTTGAATAGAATAGGGCCTTACCTTTTAGTAGTAGAGTGATAAGATGGATTTAGGACACATGCACATGGAAGCACTTGCATATTAGCTATATATATGCCTATATGTCATTATATGCGTTCTTTATCGATAATTGTTCTTTTCTATATGTGGACAATATAAAATAGACGTTGACAAGAGTTGGATGAGCATAAAGAATCGATTGTCAGCTCAGTTTAGAAGTGGTACTAAGGCTTTTGCTGAGAGATCAAAAGCATCTGTCAACGACCAAGGTAAAGTGAGATGTCCGTGTAGAAGATGTTTGAATGGGAAATTCTAAGACCTAAATATAGTGGAACAACATATAGTTGAGAAGGGCATCGAATAGTCCTATACTATATGGTAATATCAAGGAGAATCATTTCCAGCAGTAATTGTGGAAAGCAAAGACGAAGGGGATGAGATGCATGATCTCATGGCTGATATTACTGGAGTAAGTGGACTAAACTTAGATGACATCCCAACAGATGGTAATCAAGACTCAGAGAAGTTTAGCAAGTTATTTGAGGAGATGGAGAAAGAGTTGTATCCTGGGTGCACAAAGTTCTCATCACTTAACTTTTTAGTTAAGTTGATACATTTGAAAGTCCTTAACAACTGAAGCAATATATTATTTGTTATGTTACTCAAATTATTGCTTGAAGCATTTCCAGATGGGACTAATTTACCTGGATCACACTATGAGGCTAAGGCAAAGTTATGTGATATCGGTCTTGGATACGAATCAATTCATGTATGCAAGTATGATTGTGCTATATTTTGGAAGGAGAACTCAGAGTTAAACAGTTATCTGGTATATGGTGAAAGCCGTTAGGAAGTAGAAAAAAAAGTACCGAAGAAAGTGATGAGGCATTTTCCCATTACACCCCGATTGAAGCGGCTGTATAGTTCTCGGCATATTGCAAATGGCATGAGATGGCATGATTCAGGAAGGCCAAAAGAAGAGGGTGTTTTGAGACACCCTGTAGATGGTCTTGCCTAGAAGAAGTTTGATCGAAAATATCCTTTATTTGCAGCTGATCCACGAAATGTCCGATTAGGGTTGGCAACAGATAGTTTTAACCCATTTGGGAATATGAGCACTGCTTATAGCATGTAGCCAGCTATACTTGTTCCGTATAACCTACCACCGTGGAAATGCATGAAAGTAGACTCAATGATGTTGTCTCTCCTCATCCCTGGTCCTACTACCCCTGGGAAGGACATGGACATCTTCTTAAGGCCTTTGGTTGATGAGTTGAAGGAACTGTGGTTGAATGGTGTTGAAACGAGGGATGCAGTAAGTGATAACACGTTCTATATGCGGGCTGCAGTGATGTGGTCCATCAAGGATTATACAGCATATGCCTTAATATTAGGTTAGAGTACAAAAGGGTATAAAGCCTGCCCAACTTGTAATGAAGAAACTCTATTCGTGGGGATCCGAAGTAAGGTAGTGTATATTAGGCACAGACACTTTCTTCCAATGGATGATAAAATGAGGAGGAGTAGACAATATGATGATCAATATGACTTAAAGCCGCTGCCTAATAAGTACTCCAGAGATGATATTTTGAGTTAGTTAGAGCATTTATAGATCAAGTTACCTGGGAAAAACAAAGATTATGGCAGAGTGAATTGGAAACGTACAGCAGTTGAGCTAAATTGGTCGAAGAAAAGCATTTTTTTCGAGCTTCATTATTGGCGGCACTTGTTACTGAGACATAATTTAGATGTCATGCACATCGAGAAAAATGTGTGTAACAGTGTCTTGGGAACTCTCTTGAGCATCGAGGGGAAAAGACACAGATAAGGCTAGACTTGATCTTGCAGATATGATTATTCGCAAGGAGTTACATTTATACAAAGTGGGAAACAAGTGGAAAAAGCCACATGCTTCTTACACTTTAAGTCTTGGGGAGCGAAAGAAGTTCCATCAATTTATTAAATCAGTCCAATTTCCTGATGGGTTTTCTTCCAACTTAGCAAAAAATGTGAGTAAAATAGGAGACAAGATATCTAGTTTAAAATCACATGATTGTTATGTATTGTTCCAATGTCTTCAATCTGCTGAGATTAGATCGTATTTGAAAAAGGAAATCTAGGAGACTATCACTGAGTTGTGTTTTTTTTTCCAAAAGCTTTGTGCACACACATTGAATATGGCTGATCTAGAAAAGCTATAAAAGGATGTTGTAACCATATTAGCTAAGTTTGAAAGAATATTTTCTCCTACCTTCTTTGATATAATAATTCACTTGATTCTCCATTTACCAGAAGAGGCAATACAAGATGGACTTGTTCATTTTCGATGGATGTACTCAATTAAGCATGCCATGGGAGTTTATAAACAGTATGTTTGAAATTAGGCATATCCAGAAGGGTCTATTGCTGAAGCGTATGTCGTTACAGAGGCGCTATTATTTTGCTCTATGTATTTGAGGGCTGTCAAAATTCGATTCAATTGACCCGAGCATAATGAAATTGCTATTGATGCTCGACCAAATCATATGTTGGCAGTCTTTAAGTCTGTTGGTCACCCACTGGGCAAAAAAGACATTACTATTCTTAATCCTTCTGATTGGTTTAAAGTTGAGTGGTACGTAATGAACAACTGTCGGGAAGTACAAAACTATTTTGAGTAAGTATTTTATACCCTTCTATGCTTTTTGTTCAATGTTACTAGAACTTCCCTAATGTATGACACTACATATATGTAGTGAGTATATGGGAGAGTTAGAGGCTAAAGGTGGTACAAACCTAGAATGACAATAAGAAGTTGTGTTTCCTGCATGGTTTAAATCCTAAGTAAGCTTCTCTTATATAATTTCCTAAATTTTCCTAAATCTTTGTACCAAATTATGTATTATCTAATGATTTTTTTATATTAGATAAATCAATTACGAACATCAAGTTCAGATGAGCTCAACAATGAATTGTATGTATTGGCTAGTAGATCCAACTTCTCAAATTCCTCCTACCCTGGTTATGTGGTGAATGGGGTAAAGTTTCTAGTTGATAAGCATGACAGTAAACGCAACACCTAGAATTATGGTGTTTGTGTTCCTGGATCTAATGGGAACTACTTCTATGGTATACTGGAATAAGTTCTAGAGTTGTCATATATTAAAGGGTGCAACGTCATATTGTTTAGATGCAGGTGGTTTGACACTGATCTGAGAAAAAAACAGATTCAGCTAGATGAATAATTCACAAGTCTATACATAGGTGCTTACTGGTACAAAGATGACCCATTTATACTTGCATCACAAGCAGAGTTGATTTATTACACCAATGATGATAAGAATGAGCCATTGTGGAAACTTGTTAACAAGTATACAACTTGAAACATATGGGATTTTCCAGATGTGGCAGATGTTTCTAATATTGCTTCAACAAGCACTGATGTTCCTATTTTGCAAGAAGCGAATTCTTTATCATTCCAATTGTGGGTTAAGCTTCCGGAAATGGAAAATGTTCGATTTCATTGGGAAGACATTGAACCAAATGAAGTTGACAATATTGATGACCTTATCTCTCAAGCTCGTGTTGTGACCCCTAATGACTTCTTAGTTGATGATGATGAGTTCGAAGAAGATACTTTAGAGGAATACAATGATGAAGAAGTTAAACTTGATGACGATAGTGATACAAGTTCTGAAGAAGAGAATGGAATATCTGATAATGTAACATAATTTTATATTCTAGTGTGTGTAGAGTTTTGAAAATTTTGTGTTTATTATTTTTTATATTGCTATTTAACATTTCTAAACTACGATAATGTTTTTTTTATAGGATGTCTAGCCACGGGAGTGCTCCCCTAGCAACTAGTGCTGCCTCCGGTTCTAACTCTAGAGATGATAGATATGATCCCAAGGGAAAGAGGCTTAGGGAAGAGACGAGAGGGTTTTCAGTCAAAAAAGGACTTAGGAGGCTTAAGACTGACCGATTGAAGGTCGAGTTTTGTGAGAAGACAGGGAAGCCTATCTTAGATCATGGCAAGATGTTCTTGAACATTCTTGCCCAGATGGTAAGAGGCACTATCCAGATTCCACTATGACGTGGAAGGATATGAAGAAAGAAGACATTGAGCTCATCTTGAACCGGATGGAGGTGAGTGAGTTTCCTAAAATATTTATTTTAAGATATTTAAATTAAAGCCTTTATTAATAATTGTTCATTTTAATTTCGCAAGTGAAGTTTGATTATCCTCAGTCTGATGCACTCTTCATGGACTCTATTGAGCAATTCATGATGGCATATTTATAGGATTGGCGCAATATGATGCAGAATCATTGTACGAAAATGGGGTTAAGAAGGATATGGCTTTTATTAAGGCCAATCCATACAAGAACGTTCTCTTCGATCAATGGAATATTTTGTGTGATCATTTCGGCTCTCAAGAGTTTGATGTAATTAACATGCTTTTACAAAAAAAAAATTAATTATTAAGAATAAATTATAATCACTAGTAAAATTAACAACTTGTGTATTTTCGCAGAAAGTCTCGACAAAGAACTCGGAAAATTAGTCTAAGCAATTGTATTCACCTGCACAGGCCATGATTAGCCAGATGAAGGTAAAGGTTAGAAAGTCAAACATTTTCTCTAATCAGTACAAAATATACTATAACTAAATAATCTACCTTTTTTTTCCTACTGTTCATAGGGCAACTCAGAGATCGGAGAGCTTATGAGCCCAATCGACTACTTCAAGAGCCGCCATCTCAGGCCGTCTGATTGGCAGAACGAATACACCCAGGAGAAACATGTAAGAATTCATTCTATTTATTTAAAATATTTAATTTGTGTATATAAATTATAATTACTTTAATTTTTATTTTATTTTATAGGTGGAGATGGTTACGTCCAGGGCAAAGGTGCTTACTCAAACTTAGTCTCATACTCAGTCTGAGCTTGGGGATGGTGCCTTGTCTGCTGAATCTGTGGTGGGGCCAGAACAAGTTGATGAATTTCAGATCATGTCTAAGGCTTTAAAGACTAAATCTAGGTGGTAGAAAGGGTTGGGAGCACTCCCTCGTCTAAAAAGTATAGGAGGACAGAGGGCTGCCAGCACGGGATAAGTCGTTGAGACCATCGCCACCTTGAAACAGCAGCTAGCTGAGAAAGATGCAGAGCACGCACGATGGATCGATGAGACTTAGCGACAAATAGCTGAAAAGGAAGCAGAGAACCAACGCCAGGTCAAGGAGACTTAATGGCAACTCAACGAGCAAAATCAGATGCTTCAAACATTGATTGTAAAGCTCGGCATCGAGATGTCACCGCCTCCACCACCAGAATTGTAGATGTTTTTTATTTTAAAATATGTTCTAATTTTAAATAAAATTTGTATATTTTCTTTATTTAATAAAATTTGTGTTAATATATCTTCTTCCAAATTTTAATATATTAGTTAACTAAATTAATTATTCATTATTCATTATTATTAATTAATAAATAATTATAACAATCAATTAAATAAATTTTTTTAACAAATTAAACAAATTTTTGCCGAAGCAGAATTGCGTCTGTAAAAGATTATTTATATTCTACGAAAATACATTCACCTACGGGTTTTATCATCGGTAAAGGTATTTTTATTTTTATAAATATTTTCTAGATATTTTCATCGATGCATTTTGTCGTCGGAAAATGTATTGTACGTTTTTTAAATTATTTCTTTAATAATTTTCACCGACACATAAATGGCCTGCTAATTGTTTGACTTTCACCGACGTGTTTATTCGTCGATGAAAGTCAAGTAGATTTCGAATATGGTCATATTTTCGCCGATGGAAAACTTTCACCGACGTAAACCGCGCATCGGTAAAACTCACTAATGCGTTGGCGAAGATTACTTTTACCGCCGAAATTAAATTTCTATCAGAAAGTGACATTTAACTACGGTCTTATACCGATGATAGTCACCGACGAGGAATTACGTCGGTAATTGTCAAATACCTTTCGCTAATGATTTTATGCTACTTTTTCTGATGAAAAAATACGTCGACGAAAGTCATGTTTCTTGTAGTGGTTTTAGCTAAGTAATTGGAAGGTTAAGTATGGATTTCACATTCCATCTAATAATCCAAGTACCATTATTACTAATTTTGTCAATATATCTTCTTTTCCTACTCCATTATCTTATCTTTTACTTTATTTTTCACTCATCTACTATTTTTAGCAATACAGTAGCATAATTCGATACCTAAAAACATGAACATGTCTTGATGTTTTACAATACATGCATTTATACATGTATATGTTCATAAGAAAATTTTCTCCAATTAAGGCATTCAAAAGGCATCGATCCATTAAAATTATAAAATTATAGACACTGTAGGAAAAACTTCTCAGTACATATATTATTATCATAGGGTTTAAATAATGATGTCTAATTAAATAATGATCACATATATTATATAGCATAAAACGAATGGCAGTACACATATAAATCTCATAATGAACGCATAAGAAAATCATTCTTAAGACTTGACAATACAAATCTACATAAGAGTGATATTGGTCGTCAACATTAACCCATTGTAGCCATCATAGAGACTAAAATAAAGCTGTTTATATTTCCTAATACCATATTGGAAAATTAACAATCGGCAAATTGAACATGCAATTACGAATCGACAGTTACCATTGTTCAATTACACAAAATTCACAGTCAATTCATTTACGAGAGAAACATAAAGATGTAAATCATCATAAGTTGATTCCTTAAAAAAATGCGGAAAAAAAATTCTATAGTTTAAAACATAAACATGCATAACATAGTGATCTCAATAATGGAAAATCATAAGTTCTTAAACCATACATTTGATATCATATGTAAGAAAATGCAAAATCCTAATTTGCATCATTAATAATACTAAGATCTTAGAATTTTATGATTTTCATAATAACTATAATTAGGAGAAATTGTGTATCAAGTTGATGACAAAATCTTCAATAAGCCAGATAATAATCACTAAAAATTCTCTAGTTTCAGAAACTGTAGTTCTCTCTGGTAGTCTCTCTTAATTTTTAACACATAAATGTGATGGCTTTTTATGCTCTTTTATAGGCAAAGAAAGGACTAGTTTCCTTAATACATCATTTACATACTTTCAATCAAAATGTGCAATTATCAGTAAATTTACTAATTCTCAGTATTTGACTAATTGGTATTTAGTATTTATTATATTATAATTTTGATATTCCTAAACTAAATTATATCGGAAGATGGAACATACTAAGAAAATTTTTATAATATATATATATATATATATATATATATATTCTAATTAAGTTTGATCTACGAACTTAAATTATATTTAAATTGTTTAACTAAACTTTGTTCGAGTATATTAACTTTTTGTCTTGTGTCAAAATTACATTGATTATTTTGATCACTTGTGTACAATCATACTTTGCAATAATTGGAGAACTTTTCTGTAAATGCTCGATAATGGGCTTCTGTTATTTCATTGATATGTACAAATACATTAATTACAAGCTTCTTAATCAGGGATTAGTTTTGGTGAACTAACCTCTAATAACTAAAAAAGAATTTAGTTTCCTGTTTGCACGGATCAATGCTAACAGAATCTAACAAACTCTCAACTTGTTCTAACTGCCGGCAAGGATGAATGTGCTGAGCTGTAACTTCTAAAAACATCTGGTAATGAATCCACAATCTTCTGAGTATACACGGAGAGACATTAAGTGTAAGCTTAACACGAAGAGACTGAAACTGAGAAACAACAAGTGCCTTTGTAAGTATATATTTTGGTTGCTCCATTGTGGGAATAAAACGAATTTCAATTTGCTCGTTAATAACATGAATTGGACATCCAATTCAATTTGTTTAGTGCATGCATTAAATACCGGATTACTAGCTAGGGACTGAGCACTAAGGTTTATTGGAATTAGTAGGAGAAGCTCATAAAAAAAATTATTTTTATGTAAATATTTTCATATTAATGAAGTAAAAGTATTATTCAATTAATAATTTGTACATAATGATATTTTAATAAATATTTATTTTATTTTGTTAATATATATCTATGTGATTACGATGTAAATTCACATAAGACATAGATACAAGATATTTACAATTAATTAATAGTAGTTTGCATCTATATAAATAAATTTGGGTAGATTGTTTATACTGTTGCTAACTTTGGAATAGGTTGACTTGTCTTAGTCAACTTAAGTCAATTGGTATAACGGGACTTATACTGAACTAGATCATAAATAAAATTCTATTGACAAGTCGATGTAAAGGAACTTTATAGGCAGTGATTAGCTTTACTCTAAATCTTAAGTTAGTTGTGGTTATATATTCACAAACATAACTTTATTTGAATTGCAAATAAGTGAGATCAATAGAGGTCAATATTTTCCACTATTTAGTAAAACATATTTATTGAATTATATAGTTGCAATTAATAATATAGAATTTGGTGAAATAATATGTCTTGGTAGATTAGTACTTGATCATAAGTCTTACGCCTAAATCTTACGCCTAAATGTGTCAACACTGAATTAATCGAAAAAATGTGAACTGATTATATGCTTATGCTTTGATGATGTTATACAAAGGCGTACTAGCAAAAAATCATTGTGGCACAACATATTACTTTAATATGTAGCAGGGACGGTTGGAGTGTAATTTTAGTTCTTTAGTGAAATATATTTGAAATGAAATAATTAATAGGCCTAGTTAATTACTTAGGAACCAACTGTATATATCCTATAAGATCCCTAGGCTAATTATACCGGTATTTATTGGAATAAAATTTTAGAAAATATTTTCATAAAATTATTTTCAAGAATACCATAGTCTTTGTAAAATCTAGAAACACATCAAAATTGGTCATTTAAAATTTTTCTCTTTACAAAATATTTCATATCGTGATCTTACATAAATTAACTCTTGATCTAGATAAGAACAATACCCCGATTCGTTCCACAACCTTTTCATCTTTTCGTCTATTCTCAAAAGCTATTTGATTGATCCGGTAGATTGTTACCTTCTTGATTTCCAAGAAAGAGATTTGTAGACAAACAAGAAGACATTCTGATTTCTCCAGGATAGCTGAAACTCCAAGGATGATGAACCCTAGCGTTAGCTGATTTTCTTTGCTCTGCCTCTCTCTCTATTTTTTGTGTGATACTCTCTTATAAGGGTGTTTTATGTGTAATTCATGTAATTCATAGTAAGAGAGCTTTTCTCCTAAATGTAAAGAGATTAGTAAACCCTAATGGGCTTATTAGGCTTGTTATGCTCAATTGAACATCAAATAACTATTAGGCTTTAATTTAAGCTAGACAAGGGACCAGATTTATCCATAAAGCTCAATCTCCAATCGACTATCTACCCACAATCATAATTAAGTCATAATTATAACTGAGTCATGTCTATTAATATTAGGGCACACCATTATAGGTCCAATATTAAACTCTTAGACTAAATGTTATTTATTTTTTGTAAAGCTTATTATCAAATAATTAGCTTGATCCATTTAGCATATATTATACCTACCGATGTACCCTTAATGCAATGTTGTACTAGTAGAGTGAAATTGCCATATTACTCTTCTAGTACATATTTACCTTTGAGTTGCTATTTTTCATCTAATAGATAATAGTTGACTACGGTAATTATATCTATTTATACGAACACAGTCAAATTCATATAATAAATATCGACGCCTTGGTTTATATTATCTAATTACTTGAAAAAACTCAAAATGACATTATATATATGGCATCCATTATGATAAATGTTCTACATATTTCATACACCTGATCTTCTAAGATACTGGATTTCAAGCTATAAATTGAAACTAGTCCTGTACTAACTTAAAAAGATAAAACATATGAAAGTAAGTTCGTGAATCACTAGAATTAAGGTTTTCTACAATAGTGTTAGATTAGTGAAATTAGAAATTTGAGTTACGATACTTAATATCAAATTCTAATTCACTTAGTCATGTTTAATGTTGTTATAATTTTCTTATAACACACTAGTGTTTCTATCAGAAGACTCACTTTGATAATCGGAGACTTCATTAATCAAATAGACAATACTATATTCTATGGTATAGTAAAGTATTCCATCTTCAATATGCAGAATGTGAACAATTTAATTTAGATATAATGAAATAAAGAATATAATGTCCCCCATATATAAACTCATCATACAAATAATTCTTTATTACTCATTACATATCTTAGAATATTTTAGATGTTTGCATAAAATAAACATAAACATCACATATCTATCAATGGGACATAAATGAAACAAAAATTCATAACATGGAATTTATTAATAACAAATAGATAATAAATAATCTAATAAATATTATTTACAATGTCATAACAATAAACTACTTTATAGGACACTATTCCAACAAATTTATCTCAATGGTAACAATATTATTGGAGTGGATTGATTATATGGTAAAAATAGAGTTAGACTGCATTAAGGTTGACATGCCTAGCCTAGTTACTAGGCCTGGGCATGTAGCACAATATGTAGGAGAAGATTGGCTTCAATTTTTGTAAATTTCTGATAAAATTGATAAGTTTAGTCACTAAGTTATCAATATTTTCTCAAACGGTAATTTCTTAATAAAGTTTGATTGTGATTCCTATTAATTAATTTGGTTTAATCAACCTAGGTATAATTATATACTAATTATAGATAATTGAATGCCAACAAATCAAGGATGAACTAACAAGGTAATATTTGATTAATTGTTGAATATAAAAGGCAAATCAGGATAATCAAATATTACAAATTATAAAATCAGATAACATGATATTCTTGAAAACCGAATTACCTAATTTTGGCTAATCTTGGCTAATAAGGAAAGAGGCCACATGCCTACAACACAGTGACTATGGTGTGTGGGACTCTAGAAGTCTCCAGATTCCTATTTCAGAAGTAACAAAAATGAAAACAAAGTTCTGCTAGTTTTTTTCAGAGAGATAAGTCTCACAAAGATAGGCAGATTTCTAATTATACCCTTTTACTATAAAAAACTTTCTCTTATATGCAATTATGATATTTACTAGATTTAACTATCTCAGCTGAATAGTTTATTTATCTAAAAAAGATTCCTTAACTTTATTTGTGTATAAAGAAACAAACATGATTAAGTATTAATTATGGGGATACTTGTTTCTTTATCTAAGTCTAAATTAACTAGTTTATAATCTGTAAATAAAGATGGAATACTTTAATTACTAAAGATTATGTGTTTATCTATCTCAATGGAACTTATGTGTTTCAAATTATTGAAGTATTTGACTTCTAATAAAAATACTAGTACAACATAAATAAGTTATGTGTATTGAACTAGACTAAGTAATATAAAGAATTAGAGTATCATAACTCAATTCTTAGTATTACCACAAGCTAGCTCTTAGTATGTAGATCTTATTCCTTGATGTTTGTTTGGACTTGCTTTCATAAGTTGTCGTCTTTTGATTTGTTAAAAAATTAGTCTCTGTGAAATTAGAGGTGAACTATGGCATATTGGAGGTTATGGCTTATGAATTTACTGAAACACCAAATAGTTAAGGACACTATAGATTAATTCCACTTTAAGATTTTTCAAGATTCATTGAATAATTAAACTTAAGATCTTAGTATTCACCTTGAGAATTAGTTGATAATTTTGTCTGAATAGCCATTGAGAATAAAATTGTCGACAATATTATTCCTTGATAAAAAATGGTAATTTAATGGTAAATATATATTGGAGGAGTATTACTGTAATTTCACCTATCCAACTATGGTATGGTATAGGGATTTTATATGTAGTATAGCATATACTAGATGAAAATCAGTTAATCAAGGCTAGTTGATTAAATCACTGTAAAGAATATGACATTTAATCTAAGAGTTAAGTATTGAGCCTTTAGTGGAGTATCCTCTTTACTAATAATATTTATATAAATACAATAATAATAGTTATTATGTATTTATAATACTATTAGAGCTTAGATTATTTGGATTTATTAGGTCCCTTGTCTAACTCAATAAAGCTCATTAATTAGTTGGTGATATTTGTGAAATTAGTTTTATGAAACTGTGTAAAATAATGATTCTAGATAGAAGTACGTATTTTTATAAATAAGTTACATGAGTTGGATATATTGACAAATATATACCCAAAGCCCAAATCTGAGAACATGCCCAATCCTAGTTGGACTAGGATTAGTAGTTTTAAGCCCCATATATATAAGATATATGAGAGAAAAAAACTATACAGTAACACACTAGTGCTACACGTAAAACAGAGGGAAAAGGAGAGAGATGATTTTCAACCAAGGCTGAGAAAGAGAGAAGAGAAAAAGTTTCTTTTAACCTCAAGTTCTGATCTTACGTCCCGGTGTTCCAAAAGATTAAGAAAGTGTTCTTGATTGTTCTCCAACGAATGATTCAACTTGGTGCCCACTCACCTTATCAACCAAGAGCAAGAGCATAGACAAGAAAATCTAGGATTGGAGATTCGATCACTATCAATAAGAAGATTAAGGAGGAGTATGCTATAAGAGATAAACCCTAATCTCATCTCTAGGATTTGCGTATTTAAATTTGATTTATCTTATATATGATCTTGCATATGATACATGCTTGTTCTATGGTTATGAAAATTATTTTTATAAAAAATTTTAAAACCTAAATCGGCTAATTTTTCTGCTGCATTCATGATATGATCATGTATTTTCTATAATTTGCATGCATGTATTATTTTTCCTAAGTGTTAAGTCAATTTAACAACACATATTCTATTCTTTGATTTCTTTGTGAATCAACAAGGAGTTTCTGTCTTGATATTTTCTTTTATAGAATATAGACGTTGGGATATTTGCCTCAAAAAGTAAATTTTTAATTTTACCCTTTTAGTGTAAACAACTTTCTCTTATATGCAATTATGATATTTGCTAGATTAAACTGTCTTCGTTGAATAGTTATTTATCTGAAAAGGATTTCATGATTTTATTTGTATTTAAAGAAACAAATATAAAATGTTATATATGGAGAGATATATTTCTTTATCTAAGTTATGTGCATTGAACTGAACTTGGTAATATAAAGAATTAGAGTACTATAACTCAATTCTTAGTATTATTATAAATTATTTCTCAATATATAGAGTTTAATCCTTGATATTTGGCGACACTTGCTTTCATGGATTGTAACCTTTTGATATATTAAAATATTAGCCTCTGTAAAATTAGAGGTAAACTTTGGCATATTGGAGGTTATGATTTATGAATTAATGGAAACATCAAATAATTAAGGACAATATACGTTGATGTCACTTTAAGGCCTTTCAAGATTCATGGAATAATTAAATCTAACATCTTAGTATTCTCTTTGTGAATTGGTTGATAATTTTGTCTAAATGGCCATTATGTACAAAATTATCGACAATATTATTCCTCGATAGAAAGATGGTAACTTAATGGTAAATATGTATTAAAGAAATATTATGATAATTTCACCTATCCAATTACACATTGTATATGAATTTCACATGTGGTATAGAATATACTAGATGAAATAGTTAATCAAGGCTAATTGATTAAATCTCTATAAAAAACATGACATTTAATCTAATAGTGTAGTATTAGGCTTTTAATGGAGTATCCTCTTACTAATAGTATTTATATAAATACCATAATAAGAGGTCTTATGTTTTTATCATATTATTGGAGCTTAGATTATTTGAATCCATTAGGTCCCTTGTCTAACTCAATAAAGCTCAGTAATTGGTTGGTAGTATTTGTAAAATTAGTTTTATGAAATTGTGT
Source organism: Parasponia andersonii (assembly GCA_002914805.1). NCBI lineage: Eukaryota > Viridiplantae > Streptophyta > Magnoliopsida > Rosales > Cannabaceae > Trema > Trema andersonii. Next base: position 154,064 of record JXTB01000654.1, read on the forward strand.
AAAATAATGATTCTATACAGAAGTTGGTAGTTTTATAAATAAATTACGTGGATTGGATATATTTATAAAGATACACCTAAAACCCAAATTAGATAACAAGTCCAATCCTACTTAGACTGAGATTAACAGTTTTTGGGCTCATATATATAAGATAAATGAGAGAAAAAACTTCACAGTAACACTAGGAGTGTTGCATGTGAAACAAAGGAAGAGAGAGAGAATTTGGTAAAGGCTAAGAAAAGAGAGGGAGAAAAAGTTTCCTGCAACTTCACAGTCTCATCTTACTTCTCAGTATTCTAAAGGATCAAGAAGGTATTCTTTATCATTCTATAACGAAAGATTCAATTTAGTGCCCACTCACCTTAGCAACCAAGAGCAAAAGCATAGATAAGAAGATCTAAGCTTAAAGATTTGATCACCATTAACAAAGAGATTAAAGAGGAATAGACTACAAGAGGTAAACTCCAAATCTTATATCTAGATTTGATTTATGTTATACATGATCCGGTGTTTGATATATGCATATTTTATGGTTACGAAAATGATTTTCATGTTAAAATTTTAAAATCTAAATCCATTATTTTTTTTTTCCGTTACGCTTATGATGTAATCATGTATTTTCCATAGTTTTTCATGCATGTACATTTTTACCTAAGTGCTAGGTCAATTCCAATAATAGAGACCACTCTTGTGTGATGATACACAACGATAGTCTAGAAAATCTAGTAGGGGTTAGAATCATTCTCTTGGTCGTCTCAGATCTATAAGAGATATATCTAATATATTGTTATGGGATTGAAACATTCCTAGATATTTTTCCGATGCGTTGAATCTTTGAAAAACTTTGGTAGAATTTTCTATAAAAATTAAATGTTTAAAAATACCACCAATAAGATTATCACACCATAAAATAGGAGTTTGATGAAGAGCCATGTTTAACTCTTACAACAAGGAATGTAACAAAATTACTTCAGTAGCAGTTGAGACAAGAGCTCATTATTCAGCCTCTCTGCTAGAGTAAGCTACTACAATTTGCTTTTATGATTCCCATGTAACAAGTTTGCCCCTAAGTAAACACAAAATCCAGTTGTTGATCTCCGATCATCAATACAAGCTGCCCAATCTGTATCAGCAAAAGCTTCCAAGGTGAAATGTGAAGCTAATTTGATAAGAAGACCGAAATTCACAGTGCCTTTTAAATATTGAGATATTGTAATGCACCTATAGTACTTCGATACAAAGTAGCTTGATCAAACTGAGCACTGTCTTGCAAACTTTTGACCAACACTTATGAGAGTAGGGTCAAGCTTTAGGATTGGCCATGCTAGTTTTATTGAGCACGTCCAACATATACTTAGTTTGAGTGAGATACTAACCAGTTTCATTTCTATGTACTTCAAAACTAAGAAAGTAACTAACATAGCCAAGAGTTTTCAAGGAAAAATGTTTATTTAAATCTGAAATAACTTGTTTAACCATCAAGGGATCAGCACCAGTGATGAGAATATCATCAACATAAACAGGCAGTAAGAGCAAGTTATTATTTTTGTGACAATATAAAAAAGAATAATCTGAAATTTAGTTCTTGAACCCCCACTGAAATAGAGTTGCCTTGAGCTTGTCAAACTAAGCTAGAGGAGCTAGTTTCAAACCATATAAAGACTTTTGCAACTTGCACGCATGAGTAGGATGACTTGAATCGATAAAACCAGTAGGCTAAGACATGTAAATAGGAGTTTCTTCAAGATCACCATTGAGAAAAGCATTGTTTATACTAATTTATTATATATCCTAGCCATGAGTAACATCCATAATGATCATGACTCGAATAGTAGAAGCTTTAATAACAGTACGAAACATCTAAAAAAGTCACTTCTAGGAGTTTGTTGGAACTCCTTAGTAACCAATCTTACTTTAAATTTGTCTAGAGTACCATCAGCTTTAAACTTAGTTCAAAAAACCTACTTATTGTTGAAATAGGAACAAGAACCCAAGTATAATTACACACAAGAGCTGTATACTCATCTTGCATGGCTGCTTTCCAATGAGGAATAAAGAGTACTTCTTATACTGTCTTAGGTATAGCTAGTGGATCACGAGGAGTTTAGTGAACAGGACCCCATACATTCGAGTGAATGAGTTGAAAGGGTTTTATTATTTTGAGAGTAGACAAAGGAAATGTAAACTGGTGAAGCCAACTCATAAGGAACTAATCAAGAAGAATCCAGAGAGAGTGTTCTAGATTATTGATGAAGAGATCCAGATTGTGAGGATCAATGATGAAAGCTTCTGGATGAATTCAAGTACCGAGAATGAAACCTTAGAACTCGTGAGCTTATATGGTTGGGAGAAGTTGAGAGTGCCACTAAGTATAGTTTGATCGAGTTAAACAAATTGTGAGTTGGGGTAGATTGGGTGGAATTTCCGGAACGAGCAGTCGTTGTTACGAAGTAGAGCCACTAGGCTCTAAGCTTGAAGAAGATGCCATGGGTGAGCTTCTTTTGAAGCTTCGAGTCTTAGGTTGGATCCTATCTCTCAATCCAAATTAAAATTTGCAATAATTGCAAAATTCAAGAAATTGAACTAGAGTAATTTTATGTAAATGCCGGGTAATTAGACGCTGTTATTTCATTGATATTTATAGATACATTAATTGCAAGCTCTTTTGTAAGAACCCGGGAGGGTAATTTGGACAATTTACCAATTTTCTGGATAAAATATTGTGGGGATTAAATTGCAAAAGTTTTGTGCAGAAAGACTAAATTGTAATTTTTTGGGGACTAGATTGATAGAGATTTGAAAATTGGGAACTTATGTGCAATTTTTGAAAAATTGCACAGCCTTATAAGACAGGGCCACGTGTCCTATCCTTTTCTTTTCTCTCTCTCTCTTCTCCCCCGACTTCTCTCTCTCTCTCTGCGTTTCTCAGCTGCACCACCGGAGGAAGCCGTGACCGCCGTTCCAACCACTGACTGCTGCTCCAGCCACTGACCGGTGAAGGGTCCCCGTGCCGTGCCGAAGCTTTACTGCCCCTTGCCAGCCTCCGCCGTCGCCTACAATGCCGGAAAACCTCCAAGTCGCCATTTCAGTTTTTTCGTCACCGGCAAAGATTCCGGCCACCATTCGACCTCCAACCGGTCCCGTTGGATTCGTCTCGTCTCAAGGATCATCAAGGTATATATATCTCAACCCCATTTTTCCCGGATTGAAAGTTATCATTTTTGAGTGTTTTGAGTTTAAGTTTGACTTTTTGATCCAGTCATTGGATTGTATTTTTTTGTCATTTTTGGATTGTACTCAAAAAATGGAGAAGTTTGATATATATATTGCCTATGTTTGGTGACCGGCACGGAAATTAAATTCGGATAGTCGAGATTTACCTCATTTTGCATGCCACTGGTCCGTGTGAGCCTGACCCAAATTGGACAAGTTATATGTCTAACCTACCTATTTTAGGTGCTAAGAATTCAGCGAAGAGGTCCGTTTATGGAATTGAAGCTCGGGTGAGAAGTTGGTTTTTTCACAAGAGGACGATCGAGGGCTTGGAATTGGTTCCCGACCCTTTAGGTGATCGTCAACGACATCTTGAGGATTCAATAGCATGGTATTGCTATTCGAGTGAGGTAGGAATTCAATTACCTGTGTTTTAAATCATTTTTGAATAAAACTTATTTTCTGCAATATATGAGAACAAATGTGATATTTGGTTTCTCAAATATCTGTGATGGGAATTGGTTGTATGAGATATATACTGTATTGCTCTGAGAATTTTTTGAATGCAGGTTATTTTGGGTATATTAAAAATAGAGCCGTTATGCTGCCCATTTTTCTATAAAATCCGAGTACGCTGATTTTACTGAAAAATCAGTGCACGATTATTTTCACACTTCAGTTCTATATTGCACGTGTCATAGGATTATACATGAGCACCATGTTAGCATCGTGGGTTACAATGTGGCACTGTGTGCCCCACCATTGGTGACAGTTTGTAAACTCATGCAGGGTTTTGTTACTTCTAATTACCTCCCCATTTGGCAGACGTAGGCAATTTGGTTACCCCTCTAGGTTTGGTAGGCGACACATGCGTGTCCCCTCCGGGTATGGACTTAGGTATCAGGCAGGCTGTTAGGCATACTTAGTGCTATCGTCCTAGATTTCCACAGATGAGAGGATGAGAGCTCATAGGTATAGGTTGATTTGTGTCATGTGCATATGGATTGAATGGTTCTTATTACACTGCTTATATATATATATATATGGATTTCCAATTTGGATTATATATATGTATGGATGTTTTGGACTAAACTAACCATGCAGGAATTCCCCATCACTAAAATGTTTTTGATCGAGGTAATTGTTTTTCCTACTGGGCATTTTATGCTCACCCCCCTACCTTCTTCCTAAGGTGGTGTCCAGTGCGATCTTAGTGATCAAGAGAAGTAAGAGGTCATCTAGATTACAGTTCATCTCTTGGTAATGCTAGGAGTTTGTTGTCGTAGTCTTTGGACTATTTCGGTTTTATATTAGCATTGAACTAAGATTACTGCTTTCTATTTTATCTGCGAACTTATGTATGCTATTCTGGTATTTGAATTATATTGTGGATGATGGTGATGCTTGGGCTATTATGTGACTTCGTGATTTTTAATTATTATTTAGTCTATATTTAATAGTGTATACGAACTCTGGGAGTGGGTCACAGGATAAAATTTTAATTATTTTATTTAAATAGACCGTTTTATAACAACTAGAACTTTTGACACTTTTCAAATAAATCAAGAAATTTCCCACCTTTGTGAAATTCCCCTTCTGCCACTGGCCCGGGTTTTGGGTCGTGACAAAAATTTTTGGTATCAGAGCTTTGAGTTTAACAGCTCAGACGTATCACCATTAAACTAGATTGAAGTTGTTTTTATGAGAAGCATGCATCATTATGTCACAAACAGTTTGACATATTGTTTCAAAGTAGTAAGGATGCCTCCTAGAAGAGTTCTGGGATACAAGCCGGGTGTCGAACCTCCTCATCTGGATTTCACACATATGATTGAGGCAATGCAGCAGGCATTCATCCAGATGAGCAATCCAGACTATCAGCCTCCAGCTCCAAGGGAACGTCAGTTAGATCAGGCTGATCATCTCCAGCGGTTCATGCGTCTCCAGCCAGGGCACTTTGATGGTAGACCAGAAGCTCCCAAGGAAATTGCTTGGTTATGTGAGATGGAGAGGCACTTTTTGGCTCTTGGTACTCCTGTTGAGTTTTGGGATGTATTTGCTGTTACTCGTTTGACGGGGAGTGCCATTGGTTGGTGGGAAACAGTTATGTAAGATATGGTGGGCTTGACTTGGGAAGACTTTGAGCGGATTTTCAAAGCCTAGTATGCCAATGAGGATTAACATGATGAAGTTATGAACCGGTTTGAGACTTTGATTCAAGGTGACAGAACGGTGAATGAGTACCTGATAGAGTTCACTGAGTTAGCAAGTATTGTTCTTAGACTAAGTACGAATGAGAAGTACCAAGTTGCCAAGTTCAGGAGTCGTCTGAATCAGAACATTTTCAACAGGATTGGTACTCAGACCTTCCGTACTCTTCCTGAGATTGCACTAGCTGCCAGCTAGCAGAGGCCATCAAAGAAGGATTGGATTCCATGAGGAACCAGCGGAGAGGTAATGACAGGAAAGCCACCAGAAAGAACTAGGGGTAGTGGTCAGCCCAGGGTACTCCGAACAGTGGGAGCTCAAACAACAATGGTTCTTTAGGGGTGGCAGAGGCAGTCCCTATGGAGGATGTTTTGTTTGTGGCCAGCAGAGTCAACAGAAGAAGGAGTGTCCCAACCGTCTACAAAAATCTCCTCTTTCTTAAGGAGGACCGTAAAGGGGCCAGTCTAGTTCTGTTTCCTATCATAACACTCAAGTAAGGCCGCAACAGTCACAGGGTTCTTTGCAGGCCTTTACTTCCCTTCAGCCTTATCAGCATCAGTACTGCCCTTAGGGTTTTACTCAGAACTTTCAGACTCTCAAGCCTCAGGGAGTCAGGGTGGGCGTGGATATGGCAGTAGTTCCAGGATCTAGCAGTAGCCATCCTGGCCAGGGAGGAGGCAACAAGGGAAAAGGGAAGGTGACTGGCCAAGCCTATGCTTTCACTGGGACAGACGATACTCAGGATCACTAGTCGAGGTGTTGTTGACGGTATGATCCTTCTTTCACACTCTTGGGCACATGTTTTGTTCGGTACTGGTGCATCCCATGCATTTATATCCTTATTGTTTGCTCAACTGTTGGGGTTGGAATTTTCTGATTTGGATTATGTATTGACATTGGGTACACCTTTGGGAGGAGTAGTCGATGTGTCTAGTATATGTAAGTCTTGTCAGGTTGTGGTTGGTGATAGGAAGCTTCTTGCTGATTTGATTGTGTTGCCGATGGGACAGTACGACATAATACTCGGTATGGATTGGTTGTCAAAATATTGAGCAGGTGTAGACTATCGTACGAAGCAGGTGACTCTTTTTCCTAGTGTCCTATTATCTATCAGGCTGGGATGAGTCCATTGAAGCCTAGTCCTATTCTAAAAGCATGCAAGGGTGGAAGGAAGAAACTTGAGTGTTATGGAAACTTGTTTGGCATGGATGGCAAGGTGAGGACAGACGATCAAGACCTATGGATTCCAGTGGTGTATGAGTATTCGGAGGTGTTTCTCTAAGACTTACCGGGGTTACCACCAGATATGGAGATCGAGTTCTGTATTGAACTAGTTCCTACAGCTCAACCAGTTTTTATTCCAGCCTATCGCATGACTCCTACTAAGACAGAAGAATTGAGAGAACAATTGGATGATCTACTTTCCAAGTACTTTATTTGTAGTAGCACTTCTCCTTGGGGTGCTTCTGTCTTGTCTGCGAAGAAAGCTGATGGTTCATTGAGACTTTGTGTGGATTATCGGAAGTTGAACCAGTTGACAGTGAAGAACAAATATGCTTTGCCAAGGATAGATGAGTTGTTTGATCAACTCGATGGTTTAAGATTCTTCTTTAAGATTAATTTGAGATCCGGTTATCATCAGTTGAAAATAAGAGAGGATGATATACCTAAGATAGCATCAGAACTCGATATGGTCATTTGGAGTTTCTAGTGATGCCATTTGGTTTGACAAATGCTCCTGTAGCATTTATGGATCTCATGAATCGGATTTTCAGACAGTTTTTGGATCGTTTTATGGTTATGTCCATCGATGACATCCTGGTGTATTTTAAGACTCAAGAAGAGTATGCCGAACATCTAGGAATAGTACTTAAGACCTTGAGAGATCATCAGTTGTATGCCATGAAATCGAAATGTGACTTTTGGATGTCAGAAGTGAAGTTCTTGGGCCATGTGATTTCTCACGGGGGTATTTCAGTCAATCCCGATAAGATCGAAGCTATTCTAGAATAGGAAAGACCGAGAAATGTGACGGAGGTACGTAGTTTCCTTGGTTTGGCAGGCAACTACCGTCGTTTTGTGCAAGATTTCTCGAGAATTGCTTTACCTTTGACGAAGTTGACCAAGAAGGACGTCAAGTTTGTTTGGGATAACGAAAGTGAAGAAGCTTTTGTCTGGTTAAAGCAGAGTTTGACCACCACACCAGTTGTTACTGTTCCTGATAGTAACGAGCCTTATGTGTGTATATCGATGCTTCAAAGATGGGTTTGGGATGTGTCTTGATGTAGAATGGTCGAGTTGTGTCGTCAGTTGAAGCCATATGAGAGGAAATATCCCACCCATGATTTGGAGCTTGCAGCAGTGATCTTTGCTTTGAAGATTTGGCAATGTTACTTGTATAGTGTGAAGTTCGACATATTCTTTGATCATAAGAGTTTGAAGTATCTCTTTACTCAGAAGGATCTGAAATTGAGACAGCGAAGATGGGTTGAGTATATGGAGGATTATGACTTTGACCTACAATATCATCTTGGTAAAGCCAATGTTGTAGCTGATGCACTGAGTAGGAAGCCTAATGATCCGGGCCCACACCAGGCCGGTGGCATGCAAAATAAGGTAAATCTCGACCGTCCGATTTTGATTTCCATGCCAGTCACCAAACATAGGCAATATATATATATAATATATATCAAATTTCTCCATTTTTCCGAGTACTATCTAAAAATGACAACAAAAACACAATCTAACGGCCGGATTGAAAAGTCAAACTTAAACTCAAAATACCCAACAATGACAACTTTCAATCCGGGCAAATTGGAGTTAAGATATATTTACCTTGATGATCCTTGACACGAGATGAATCCAACGGGACTGGTTAAAGGTCAAGTGGTGGCCGGAATCTTCGCCGGTGACAAAAAAACCAAAACGGCGACTTGGAGGTTTTTCGGCATTGCAGGCGACAGCGGCGGCTGTCGAGGGGTAGCGGAGCTTCGGTACGGCACGAGGAGCCTTCACCAGTCAGTGGCGCGGGCAGACGGTGGCTGGAGCAACGGTTGCGGCTTCCTCTGATGGTATGGCCGAGAAACGCAGAGAGAGAGAGAGAAGTCGGGGGAGAAGAGAGAGAAGAGAGAGAAAGATAAGAAAAGGACAGGGCACGTGGCCGTGTCTTATAGGGTTGTGTAATTTTTCAAAAATTGCACATAAGTCCCAAAATTTCAAATCTCTCTCAATTTAGTCCCCCAAAAATTATAATTTAGTCCTCTTGCACAAAACTTTTGCAATTTAATCCCCACAATATTTTATCTGAAAAATTGATAAATTGTCCAAATTACCCTCCCAAAATCCAGATTTTTACATTCTCACCTCCTTATAGGAATTTCGTCCCGAAATTCAAAGTACAAGTCAAGGTTTACATCACAATACAACTTCTGACTGAAGGTCAAACAAATAAGGGCACTTCTCGTACATCTCCATCTAGAGTTTCCAAGTAGCCACATCTTCCTTGTTATGTTCCCAAAGCACCTTGACAAGTGGGATCTCTCTGTTGCGAAGTACCTTCAACTCCCTAGCCAACAAATGAACAGGTTGCTCTTCATAGGAAACATCTTCTTGGATCGGTACATACATATACTGAACAACATGAGATGGGTCTGGCATGTACTTCTTCAACATCGACACGTGAAACACATTATGCATATTACCCAACTGTGCAGGTATATTCAGGCGATACGCCACTGGTCCAATTCTCTCAGTGAACTCAAAGGGACCAATATACCTTGGAGCAAGCTTACCCTTAATCCCAAATCTCGTCACACCTTACCTTGGAGTCACTTTCAAGAATACAAAATCACTAGTATCGAACTCTACCTCATGCCTCTTCGGGTTAGCATAACTCTTCTGATGACTTTGGATCTTTTTGAATCTCTCTTGGATACCCTTGATCTTCTTAGTAGTCTCTTCAATTAGTTTAGGTCCAAGAGTAACACGCTCTTCGGTTTCTGCCCAACACAAAGGTGATCTACACGGCCTCCCATATAATACCTCATATAGAGCAATACATTGGTCTGTTAACTATTATTACAAGCAAATTCCACCAAAGGAAGATGATCATCCCAGTTCCCACCAAAGTCCAGAATGCAACAACGTAGCATGTCCTCAAGAATCTGAATGGTCCTTTCAGACTGACCATCTGACTCAAGATGGTGAGCCGTACTGATATCCAACTGTGTACCAAACGCTTTCTGCAAGGCTCTCCAAAACTTAGAAGTGAACCTTAGATCTCTGTCGGAGACTATTCTTAAAGGCACACTATGCAAGCGTATGATGTTCTCCACATATAGTCCACTGAGCTTAGTAATAGAGTAGTCCATCCGGATCGGTATAAAGTGAGCACTCTTCGTTAACCGATTGACTACCACCCAGACTGCGTTATTCTTCCTCAAGGTCTTCGGCAAACGGGTCATGAAGTCCATCATGATCTTGTCCCATTTCCGTTCTGGAATTGGCAACAGCTGAAGAAATCTAGCTAGCCTCTGGTGTTCAGCCTTCATTCACTGACAAGTCAAACACTTAGCTATAAAGGTAGCTACATCCTTCTTCATACCTTTCCACCAATACTGCCGCTTCAAGTCTCGATACATCTTGGTACTACCCAGATGTACTGCAAACCTTGATTTGTGAGACTCTGTTAGAATGGTTTCTCGAAGATTAGGGTCATCAGCTACAACCAACTTCCCATTGAAAAGCAAAAACCCTTCTCTGTTAGTGCTCCAACTATCTAACTGTTCACCATTCTGAAGCCAGCTCCAGATTGTCCTCAACTCCCTGTCTTGCCACTGACTCTGCTGGATAGTCTGGAGAAGAGATGGTGAAATCACGATTTGCTTATGCAAGCAACCCCTTCATTCTCGAAGTACTGCAAGTTGTAGTCACCAATTGTAATTGAGTTCCTCTAATCTTCAAACACCAGTGTAGCTGATTTTACTGAAAAACCAGAGCACGAAAATTTTCACACTTCAATTCTGTATTGCACGTGTCATAGGATCATACATGAGCACCGTGTTAGCCCCATGGGTTACAATGTGGCGCTGCATACCCCACCGTCGGTGAAAGTCCATAAATTCGTGTGGGGTTTTGTTACTTCTGATTACCTCCCCATTTGGCAGGAGTAGGCAATTCGGTGGCCTCTATAGGTTTGGTAGGCGACACATGGGTCTCCCCTCTAGGTATGGGCTTAGGTATCAGGCAGACTGTTAGGCATACTTAGTGCCATCATCCTGGGTTTCCACAGATGAGAGGATGAGAGCTCATGGATATGGGTTGATTTGTGTCATGTGCATATGGATTGAATGGTTTTGATTACACTGCTTTTATATATATATGGATTTCTAGTTTGGATTATATATATATATATATATATATGTATGATTTGGACTAAACTAACCATGCAGGACTTTCCCATCACTAAAATGTTTTTGATCGAGGTAATTATTTTTCTTACTGGGCATTTTATGCTCACCCCCTACCTTCTTCCTAAGGTGGTGTCCAGTGCAATCTTGGTGATCAAAAGGAGTAAGAGGTCATCTGGATTGCAGTTCGTCTCTTGGTAATACTAGGAGTTTGTTGTCGTAGTCTTTGGACTGTTTGGATTTTGTATTAGTTGAACCAAGATTATTGCTTTCTATTTTGTCTGCGAACTTATGTATGCCATTATGGTATTTGACTTTTGTTGTGGATGATGGTGATGCTTGGGCTTTTATGTGACTTCGTAATTTTTAATTATTATTCAGTCTATGTTTAATGCTATATAAGAACTGTGGGAGTAATTTACAGGATGAAATTTTAATTATTTTATTTAAATGGACCGTTTTATAAAAACTAGAACTTTTGACACTCTTCAAATAAATCAAGGAATTTCCCACCTTTGTGAAATTCTCCTTCTACCACTGGCCCAGGTTTTGGGTCGTGACATCCTTACTCAAGATTAGTTTTACTAAACTAACTCTCTAACATCTAAACAAGAATTAGTTTCTTACACAGATCAATGTTAACAGAATCTAACAAACTCTCAACTTGTTCTAATTGCCGACAAGGATGCCTGTGTTGAGCTGTAACTTCTAGAACATTTGCTGAAGAATATACACTCTTCTAAGTATTCTCAATAGTAGTTGACAGAAACGATGGCAAGTACTACTTGGTAGGATTTTCAGAAATTAAATGATGGTTACAAAACATTTCGAGCAAAAAAGAAAATATGCAAAATAAATTTCAAAAAACCTATGAATTATAAAAATGAAAAGCTTTTTACCATTATGGGATTAAATTTATTAACCCTCTTTCCCGAGCAAACAACCATAATATTAGGAGGAATTAGGTAAAATGCCCCTTCTTGATAGTTGCTCTTGAGAAATACACCTCATTTAAATTTTTCTGGCTAGAATAACCTGTTTTAAATAAAATCAGTGTAAAATGACATATAGGCCCTTAGTTAAAATCATTTTTTTTTTAAAAAGGAAGGGATTGTGGTCTGAATTGAAAAATGGTGTAGTTGAATTATAAAAAAAAAGGAATTAAAAAAAAAAAACAAGAAAGCTCACCCTTCTTCTTCTCAGATTGCAATCGACACCCATCAACTCGGAACCCGTCGGCTCCAGTGTAGTCAGCACCCATCGGCACCCATCAAAGCCAGGTTAAGCGAACTAAGACTTGGGTTCTACCACCTTGATACCAGCCCACCCAAATTGTCCTCCATAAATCTGAACAAAAATGGGGAAAAAATCAACAAAAAGCCCTAAGAAAAGTAAGGGGAAAAAAGTTCAAAATGTGGATAGGAGGAAGTTGACCTCATCTCAGCGAGATTCTGAAAAGTTAAAGGAAGTAAACACCCCTTCCCCGTCTCATTCGAAAGAGGGAAGGGAGAATACTCTGGAAAAAGCTCTATCCCATTCGGATGAGGAAATAGCTGAGACTCCAGAAAAAGCACGATCACCATCTCCAAAACCCATGTCCGATGAGTTACCAGAGGAGAGGAAAATATCCGAGAAGATATCGGTTGATACAAGTCTAGTGGAGGAACCCAATGCGTCTCTGGTTAAGGAACCTGATTCATCTCTGGTGACGGAAACAGATCCCCCTCTTATGCGTCGTGGGCCACCGGTAAGTTTATGCTTAATAAAATATTTTGAAGAAATTTAATAGGATATTTTTGTTTGGTTCCATCATTTAGGGGTTATTGGTATGGTTGTTGTGTGAATATTTGTTCTTGAATGCTTTTGGAGGGAAATCATAAAAACAAAGGAAAATTATTCAAAATTATTGGAAAATTAGATCGAAAAAGTGTCCAGGATAGTTGAGATTTTCCTATTGTAGTGTTTAACCATGCTATTATGTTATATTCGGAGATAGACACACTATCTAGTATAGGTAAGCCTTGTCTGTTAAGATTAACCATGCTAAACATCATGTTTATCTTAGTCTAGTGGCATATGATAAATATATATTTGATTGAATGATTTTGATATTAGCTTTGCTGAATAATGTCTTGATATGGTTGGTATTTGCATATTCATTGTTAAATGAAAATGAGTATTGTATTTTGACCTAGACTGTGATAGACACACTGTCTAGAATGGGCAAGCACTTTCTGCTCAACTTGACCATGCTAGACAGCATATCTAGTTTAGTAAATGACATGTGACTTTGCTAAATAATTTGCTGATATGTTTGGTATGGTGGTTAAATGGTTGTTGAGAGAAGTCATAAAAATAAAGGAGACTGTCAAAATTTCTGGAAAAATTGCTGGAAAAATAGAGAAGTCTAGCATTGTTGTGGTGGCCAACCATGCTATGTATTTTAAGCTACATTAGGCTAGACACACTATCTAGTGGTCTATTATTGTCTATTTAGGTCGACCAAATTAGACATCATGTCTATCTTAGTCTAGTGTTATATGGTAAGTTTATATTTCATTCTAATTGGAAGAAATTGTATGGTATGATAGTTCTTATTGGATAAGTAATGTCTTGATATAGTTGGTATGTACATATTGGTTGTGTAGACTATGCTAGACACACCGTCTAGTATGGTCAATCACTATCTGTTCAAGTTGAACACGCTAGACAGCATGTCTACCTTAGTAAATGACATGTGAGTTCGCTAAATAATCTGTTGATATGTTTGGTTTAGTTAATTGTATTGCTTGATCATATTCTATGCTCTTTCTTTCATAGTTGAGCTTAACCATTCTATTCGGCCTCTTAAAATGACTACTTAATTTGAGTTAGATAGGGTTAGACAATACTAGAAGTGTCTACCCTAGTCTAGAAGTGTATGGTATGGTCAAAATTATTTTTAATTATATTTGTTTTGTAGGTTTTGCCACATGACATTCCTTCATTGACTCCCGTATTATCTGAGGAAGAGCCTTTTCTGCAAGATTGATAGTTTTATCTAAGACTGAATATCTAAAAGTTATAAGGCCAACTTGAGTAAAGAAGACTTGGAGGCATTCAAAGCATCGTGTTTTAGTCACCTTCTAAGGCTAATTAGGCTTACACAAATCAGTGGTCAATTGATCCATCATCTACTTCCGAGACAAGTAGAAACTGAAAAGAGAAAAGAAATATGGTTTAATGTTTATGGGAAACCGCTTAGTTTCTTAATGTACGAGTGTGCATTGATGATGGCTCTTAATTGTGACAATACTTCAAGCAACCCTGAATTTTCAGAATTGAAACTTAAGCGTAGGTTGAAAAATGAATATTTTTGTTAGAAAAAGAAGAAACCTATCATCACACTTGAAGAATAGGAGAATAAGTTTTTTGAAAATGAGTAATCTCAATAGGTTGTTGAAGAAGAAGAGGAGTTATATTGCGGAGAATCATGACCGTTTGAGGTTCGCATTAATTTATTGTTTAGAAGGGGTCATTCTTGGATAAGACAAGAAAAGTAGAATACAAGAAAGTTACTTGGGTATTTTTGAGGATTTTGATGCCTTCAACAAATATCTATGGGGCCAAGAGTTATATTCACTGACAATGAGCTTTTTAAGGAAGGAGTTAAAGCCAAAGTCAATAAATTACTATCAAGAAAGAGAGAATAAAGACAAAAGTTCAAAATCTTCCTACACACTACAAGGCTTCTCTTATTCATTACTGGTTAGTTCTTCTTGAAAAATCCAAATATATTTAAATTACTTTTACGTTAATACGATTCATTATATTGTTGTTTGCTTTTGCAAGTGTGGGTATATGAAGCAGTACCCTTACTTGGTGAATTGTATACAAAACATGTAAAAGATGATTCCATACCTCACTGCCTTAGGTAGGAGATGATTGAAATGCCAACGTATAAAAGTATTGCTAAGAAATTAAAGGAGAAAAAGAATAAGAAAGTAAGTAAATCATGTATTATTCCCATGTATTTGTCTTGTTATCTTTACAATATTGCTTTATATATCGAAGCAGACACCATTGTCTATATGCAGTTTTATAATTTGGTGAATACATAGACAAGGTATCTGAAACGTAGACATGTTTGTATAATACGATAGACAATCTATCTTAGAAGCTAGACATTGTTGTCTAGAACAGAAGATAAGGTCTCTAGCCATTAACTATACTCCTTTTCAAATTTAACTTATTAGAAAATTTGTGTATATTACAAATTGTAGTATGCAGTATCTTACATGCCTCGGATGTTGAGTCGAGCCAACTTTACATGAAGAATTTTTGCATGTTGAAAGATAAAGAGGATAACTTGACCGACCCATTTGTAAGAAAACTTGAGGCAGCTAGGCCTTATGAGGAGAAAAAATATGAAGAGGAGCGGAAAGAAGAGGAGAACGAATATGACGACGGGAGGAAAAAAGAGGATAGTCATGTTCAAGATTCTCCCTATGAGGAGTATGCTTCTTCTACTAATCCAAATATTGTCCCTCAACAGCGATCAAGTGATGTCATTAAGAGATGAGTTGAGAGCCATTTTTAGAGTCTGATTGAGTGCCAAGAAAAGTTTCAGGAGAATGATATGGGACAATTAAGAAACTTGGGGTCCAAAATAGAAGCTTTATTATCAATTCACATGCGTTCTAGTACTCAAAGAGATGAGCAGCCCGAGGTAGCAAACAGTGGAGCCAAGATTGATGATGGTAATTGTCAAGGTGCTTAGAGCTATGTCATCATGCCCTCTTTCCAATACGATAACAAATACCATCAAATCAAAAATGTTGAAAATGAAAATGAAAATGATGAGGACAAGGATGATGAAATAGTTGAGGTCACATTCCCACATCCTAGGCCAGTTAGAACTAAGAAACATGGTCAGGTATGAGTATTACCGTACACCAATCCTACCAAAAAGCGAAAATTTAGAAAAGGATACCGATGCATGTTTAACCCATTTCGCCCAATTAACCCCCCCACAAGGAAGAGGCTTTTAACAAGTGGTTTGAAGAAAAAGACAAAAAGTATTTTATATTTATACATACATTATAATACTTATGTTATTATGTCCTTTTAGTTAATTGTGTTTAACTTTCATAATCAAATTACAAAATTCCCTTGTACAACTCATTGATTAAGTGTGGAACGGGTGATTACTCAATTCTAGACAATGGCTAGAAACTCATATAAGTTTCTCATGCTTTGTTATTCATCTGTTATTAGAAACCAAATTATTATACTGAATTCAAAGTATTTGATGGACTATAATTTTACAAATACAGCATATAGATGAGGCATTATATTACTTGAGGAAAAGGTCGCAAAAGTATGAGGACCTGTTTGAGCAAAAAGTTGTCATTGTCGATGACATGTTTTCTCAGTGGATTACTGGACATTGGAAGGCATTTTTTGAACTTGAAGATTACAAAAGTTATGTCTTTGAACCAGACTTTATTAACTATGTGAATGGTTTGAAGCCATTGAGAGGCAAGGCTTGGGAGAATATCCACACTATATACATGCCGTTGAACATAGAGAAAAAGCATTGGATATCTATGGTTATGCAGCTAGAATTTAGTGTTTGATTCCAACTTTGAGCATGTTTCATATGATAACTTTCAACACTACTTAGAGCCATTCATTATGATGATACCCTACTTGATGCGCCAAAGTGGCAAGTTCAGCAAGTATCTTCATAAGATACCTAAGCCATTTGAGTATATTACAATTCCTACCATTCCTCAAAACTACCAAAGGTACAAAAACTTGTCGATTCGTATACGTACCTGGACTTTTCCTTGAAATTAAATTTAACTTGCTTTGTTTCCATGCAGCGAGGACTGTGAAATCTATGCCATCAAGCATATTGAGTTCCATATGAATGGACTTGACTTATCTGGGGTTAATGATGATAATGTTGGTCTATTTCGGAAGAAGATGGCTTATGAAATATATTACAGGGATTGGGATCCATAGTATTTAGCATACAAATTATCAGTTTTTTGCTAGGTTCAACATTGATTGGCTATGTTGAACATTGACTGGGTTGTTTTCATTTGTATATTGGAAAACATGTTTTGATAATTATGGCCAAGTTTATTACCATGTATTACGGATTGTTAATTGATTTTTTTAATATTTTGAGGCCAACTATGTTAAATAGGAGTTGCTAGAAATTAGGTAAACATAGTGTCTAGCGCTTAGATAAGAGCTGTCTATCTCTACAAATAATGTATCTATATACCAGACAGTGCCTCTATCTAGTAGACACAGGTGTCTATCTGGTAGACACAGACGTCTATCTTTCTACATAGTCTGTCTATCCCATAGACATATGCGTCTAGGTGTATAGAGTAGCTGTCTGTCTACTAGACACTCTGTCTAATGCAATCACATTATCATAAACTGAATAAAAAACAATATAATTACACGAATCTAAGAGTTTTGTAAACTTGGTAACCACATTTTTCATTACTAGTGGAAACTTAGACAATAATTTGTGCATTACTATTGGAAACGTTTCTACTATAATAATGAAATGTTATCACTACAAACTCCATGGTGTGCTCAATAACTAAATCTAACGAATAATAAGTACATACTCTTCGCAACATTATATAGTTATTCATTATATTAAGTTGCAACATCTTTTTTGAGGAAAAACAATTCAATGACCCGTAGTTAGACATGTGGGTCAAGCCACATGACATGTTTGTCTAGTCAATCGACGGTACTGTCTATCTAATAGACATATGTGTCTGCCTTTCCAGACCAATTGTCTATCTGGTAGATACAAATGTCTATCTTTCCAGACAGTCTGTCTGTCTTATAGACACATGTGTCTAGGTGTATAGAGTAGTTGTCTGTCTACTAGACATGCTTGTTGAATCACTCGAAGGTTCTGTCTATATAATAGACACTTATGTCTAGAAAAATACCGTAAAAAATTAGAAACATAATAAAGTTTTTGACATAATTCAAGGCCTTATCAAACATGAAATTCAATACAGTATGAAAACTACAAAAAATACCATCAAACAAAGTTTTGATTAAATCACAGTAAATGAAGTCTTGCTCTGGGACATAAACCACAGACAATTATGACACACTAGGACCATTTGTTGTGGACATCATGGAATTTTTACATGAAGTTTTGTTGTGTCTATAAATTCCACAATTTGCCCATTTTCTTTTCTTTTTTGGTGGAGCCCTATCTTGTTTCTTTCTCTTTTCTTTTTCTGATTCTTTAGTTGAAGCTTTTCTCTTCTTCTTTGAAAACTCTCCAACGGAATGCTTTCTTTTTGTCTTCGGTCTCCCGCTTCGAGTTTTCTTATCTGGTGCATTAACAATTATAGCTCTCGTTGCTTCTGGAATATCCCTGTCTTTTTCTCGAGGCACAGGATGAATAGATTCTACATATGCCATCCTCTAATAGTCAGTCTTGTAAAAATCAGAGCATAGACTATACATATCTATACTTCAATGTTGAGCTGCAGCAATGGCATGTGCACATAGAATCTTGTCAATTTCAAACTCTCGACAACTAAAACTTAGTTCTTCAATATTCACAAGCCCATCAAGTGCTTCATCTTTGACATTAAACTTAAATTGATTAATGGGAATTACCTTCATGTTGCATGACTGGACAAACTTTCGTTTCATAATTATTTTGACTTCGATAGTAATAAGAAACTTATATTTCTCTGCTTCCACACGATGTTCATAAAACCAATTACCTAGAGTACTTCTTATATGCTCTAATAAAGCAACTATTGGCCATGCTCAGGCTTCATTGAAGGAACTATTCAATGATCAAAATTATTGCTAGTCATAATATTGTATCGATCTCCTGGAAAATGAGCCCTTGACCAATGTTCACACTTCTGAACCTCAAGGTAACATGCAACTGCAAGATGCTTATGAGAAAGCTTAGCAAATAGAGTCCTAAATTCTGACACTCTATACACTCTTGCAATGTCTTCAAACAATTGTTTCAAACTAGTACTCCTAAAATCTTTCTTGATATTCTGTCCCATGTGCCACATACAAACTCCATGGTGTGCAAACACATATGTTTTAGCAATTGCTCTTGCTATACTTTCGTGTTGGTCTGAAATAAACACTAAGTCCTTCGTATCGGGTAGATCTCGTAATTTGGTCATAAACCATTCCCAAGAATTATTATTCTCAGAATCAACAATACCAAAAGCAATAGGATAAATTTGGAAATTTCCATCTTGTGCAGTTGCAATAAGCATAGTACCTCCAAATTTAGATCTCAAAAAAGTTCCATCTAAGGATATGACTTTCCTCATATAACGAAAACCTCTAATGGATACAGCCAAAGACATAAATAAATATTTGAACTTTTTGTCTTCATCAAGTGCGATTCTAGTGTATGTACCCAGATTTATTTTTCCAAGCATGTACAAGTATGATGGGAGCTTACTACAACTTATTCTTGGGTCACCCCTAATAAGCTTATGTGCATGCTTCCTTGCATGCCAAGCCTTCCAGTAAGTACACTTTACCCCCAGATCAAGGCACAAATCATTGACTAGTTGACTTAGAGTTGGATCAACTTTCACACCTTCATATATTGATTTTATATGATCTCTAATTATAGAACTACTTGCTTGCCGATGATGATTCTTGTGCATTGCTAATGCACAAGTATGCTCATTTAAGTTATTGCGAATGACAAAGAAGTTGGTGATGGATAACTTTATTGCACAAATCCACCACTTGCAATTGGGGTCAATTCAAACCAACACCAATAAATATTTGTCTGATTTCTTCACTTTAAATTCAAATTTTTTTGTATAGCAAGCATGTGTAATTTACTCTTTAACTCCTTATCATCAAAATATTGACCAACAGTAAAGTAATCTTCATCAATGATCAATGGTGCAATTGAGTTTGACTTGCTACCTGTTTGTGTTGCTCCACTACGAACAAGTTGAGCCTCTGAATTGCATATGATAAGAAGCGCATCTGTGCCTTGTATCGGTGAGTCATGGTTTCCCTGAGCAGAATGAGATTCAAGAGCAATATTGTGAACAATATTTATATAGGCCCTATCAAAGTAATCATTGTGAAATTTATTTCCATCACATTGGACTTTCTAATTTATATTTCCAATATCTGACTCAATAAGAAGTGCAACATTCTCATCATTTCTATTGTTGTTNCCTCTTCCTCTTCCTCTTCGTCATCACCACCACCACCACCACTGTCATTTGTGTCATCCTCCCCCATATAATGCATATCATCGTCATTTTTTCTTAGATTTGCTATATTATCAAGCCTTGAAACGAATGCTTCTTTACAAGTTATGTTTTCCGATTTTCTTACCAATGTCACACATAAGGGGATGTTGTCTTTCCTCAGCCAACAAATAAAAGCCATAATATCTCTATCATTTTCTATAGCTATTGGAATAATATCTATTGCTATATTTGGCTTGTAACTCAATTCTATATCAAAGACATCATTATCGATTTCTGTAGTTTGATATATCTCATCTATCAGCTGCTTGAAAGTAATGTTTGGTTTAACCATAATGCATCTTGATCGTTGTCTCTTTCCATTTCAATTCTAAGTAGAACCTTCATTCTTTTGCCAAACACCATCATATAATATGATTATGAGTATTGATGACATACCTGAACAAAAAATAAATTACAAATTAAAGGTAGAAATATATTACCAAACATAAAATAATAAATTTAGTTAGGCTTCACATGTGTTAGTGGCTAGAAATGTATTTCTTATAGTTAGACATGTGTCTTTAGTTGCCAGATATGCATTTTTAGTGGCTATACATGTGTTCCTAATGGTTAGACATGTGTCTTTAGTTCCTAGACAACAGTGTCTGGTATCTAGACATAACTTTTTTATACAAAAATCAGCTCGACATTGCTGTCTAATCACTCGATAGATGTGTCTATGCAATAGACAATATGTCTAGAAGAGTCGAGAGAGTGTCTAGCGCTTGGATAACAATTACTTTTTTATGGCTCTACAATTATGTCTAATATTGTCTATGTAGTGTCGATAGGATGGATGTTTAATTGTTCAGACAAGACTCGACAATACTGTCAAGTGAAGTCCATATAGTACAATTTCTTCCATTGTAGACAATATATATAAATTAAACAGACCTATCTATCTAGATCTGTATTTCTTCTTCGAAGCTTTTTAGATAAGACTTGATAATACTATCGAGTGGAGTCGATAGTGTACAATTTCTCACCTCCTAGACATGCTGTCTATAAATTAGACATATTTGTCTATCTAGATATATGGTTTTCTTCTATACTGTTTTCCAGACAAGACTTGATAATACTCTTGAGTAAAGTCGATATTATACAATTTATCGCCTTATAGACAGACTATCTATAAATTAGAGAGATCTGTCTATCCAGATATATGGTTTTCTTCTATATAATTTTTCAGACAAAACTTGACAATATTATCTAGTGGAGTCGATATTGTACAATTTATCACCTTCTAGACAGTCTGTCTAGCAATTAGACAGATCTGTCTAACCAGATCTGGATTCCTTCTATGTAGTTTTTCAGATAAGCCTCGATAATACTGTCGATTGGAATCAATACTGTACAATTTCTCACCTTCTAGACAGGCTGTCTAGAAATTAGACAGTCTTGTCTATCCAGATCTGGGTTTCATCTTTACTGCCGAACTCGCTATTTTACAACCCAGATTCTGGTTTACATGTTTTTATGCTCAAAAATTGATTAAATACTTTCTATTTTTCACTATAGTTTCAAGTCCTACTACAAAATAACTTCTAATCTATAAATCAAACTCATATGGGCAAAGAAAGATTAATGGCAAAGAAACTTCAAATACTTACTTTAACCTTCCAAATGGAGGACCACGTTTTTCTCTATTAAAGTGCAAAAATCGGGACTCCAAACTGTCAGCTGAAATATCTTTTCTAGTGAATCCAAAATTTTTGTAGTAATAATGTGATAATGGTGAATGAGAGAGGAGGAACAGGAAAAGAAAAAAATGGAAATGAGAAACTAGTTACAATAATAATAATAGACTCTAAAACAATTTCAAAAGGCATATTGGTATTCACAACTTTCACTTAAAAAGTGTACACACCCAAAAACTATGAAGAGGAGTGTATTTTTACAAAATCACTATGTGAAAAAGGTATTCTTCAAAGGACTCCCAATATTAGTTGTTAAAAAATAATATGAAGATTATTGGGTTATTTTTAATTTTTTAACTCTGAGAGAAAAGATTAATTCAATTTGGCATATGAATGTAATACATGCCAATTTCTTACCATTGAATAGTAAAATGAGATATTTAAATGCTCAAAATCAAAGTTTAGAGAACAGATTGAGACTAATTGCCTATAATTTGAAGAGAGGAGTGCTAGTTAGTGACAGAGTCGAGAATTTTGTCCAATAAAGGTTAGAATTATATATTTTTATTTTGCTAGGTTATTTTATAATTTATTTATTTTGTGTGGAGAGCTTTTGTATATAATTTGTCTATTTTTAAGAGCTATTTTATATTTTATATATTTTTAGTGGAGCTTTTATATACGAGTGATATTAAAAATTTATAAATACATATAAATATTAAAGGGAGTATAAAACTGAAGGAGGTATTGATCCTCCACTAAGCCTACTCTCTCCTTGTCCTGGTGTTACTAGTAACTCTCTCTTACACTACTATGTACCTTTCTGCCAGAATGATCCGTAGATCGATTCTAAGAATAATTGATTAGGCTATTAAATATGGTATTCTCGTAGAGTGCACGGATCTAGCGGCATAGTAAAATAATATAAAGAGTGAGAAAAAGAAGGTGCTAGCAATCTTTGTTTAAGATGGAAGTGAAAATAAGCATATGGACTTTTTTTTCCTGTTTTTGGGAGGAGAGAGTGGGTTTGACACCTAAAACTGTGATTTGAAGAAAGTGCAACAGTTGCAACTGTTGTGGATCCTTTGGTTACATGGGTAAAGATGATAGAACCATGTAATCGCATATTGAGGTCTGTCACGGACAGAGCTGACAGACAGCTCCCATTAACTTCTTCTAGCATTGATCCTTAATATTATTAGCCTTAGCCCCAGCCTGACGTACACCCCCTCCCTCCCTTCGCTACGGCTGTGTGCCTCTTAGACTTTAGGGCACTTGCCCCAATAACATGGAGAATTGCTAAGTTCTAACTGCTCTGCTCTTATCATTTATTTTTATTTTTATTTTTAATGCGTTGTGCCAAATACGGTGAAAAACATCTCAACTTGTCTCCGCATGAAATCCATTATTGTTTACTGTTCCTTTGTTATATATCTTTCTTCTTTTACTTTTTTTTTTTTCTTGTACAATATAGTACTGTACTCGGTTTTTCCTTCATATAGATTATTCTCTTTTTTGCAGTGTTCTAAAATGAGATAGATTGTCTCTTTTTTCTATGCTATATTACCATTCAGTATTAGTTCCCTCCTCTACGTAGGATCCTAGATTGACTTCAAGTGATAATAATATAAATAACTTACTAGTTTTGTGCATGTATTGAAAGTATAATTGTAAAAAAATATACTCAAATTTAGACATTCTTTAATTTAAATGTTGAGATTGAGACTCTCCAAAATAATACTTAAGATTAAGAATTTCTGAAAATTAATATACTGGGTTAATTTTTTGAATAATTTTAACTAATAAAATATAATAATATTCTCAAAATTAAGATGAATAATATGAATTAATATAATTTTAATAGAGAATATTATTATTTTTTTTGTTTCTAAAATGAGTCAAAAAATTTTATGATTTAAATTACAAAATACTTAAATTTCAAGATATTTTTTTACGGTTAACCTTCTATTGAATTATAAAATAATCAATTAAGTAACCAGATTCGTCAAAACAGAAGCTAGTATGTGCATCCAACGGTAATGTTTGGACATTTTTCACATTCTACTTTTCAAAGTCAAATAATCCAATGTAGTAGTGAAGAGGGATATGATAACAAAAGTATCTCGTGTTTTAGTTTAACTATACTTTTTACTTTAGGTTTCTGACAACAACATACGTGAGTTAATTTTGTCACAGGTGTGACATTTGAAAGCTAAGGAAGACGTTGCATTCGAAAAACAAAAATTATTAGTACTTCTTCTCTACTCAGCCAAATTTTGTCGTAGGTGTGATACTTGCATGGAAATATATAGATATATATTTTCGTTATTACTATATAATCTGAAAGTGAAAATTATAATTTAGATAACACACGAATTTTTTGGTCATCGTCACACAAGCTAGCATTTTAGTCCACTCATATGCTATAACATGTGTTATATAATTTTGTATTAGATTGATGTGATAGAATTGCATAATTATATATCGATAAATTTAGTTACCATTCTGAATACTATCAAGATCAGAAAGAATTCAAAGATCATGAATTTTAGTAATTTTATGTTGAAACATCAATAAATATTGATTTTTTTTCAAAATTTTAGAAAAATTAAGTACTTGAAATTTTAAATTTCAATTTTCAAAAGTAAGTAAATTATAAAATTTGAAAACTTTTCATTAGTTTCAATTTCGAAGAGAAAATATATGAATAAGATTTAGAAAAATTCTATTTAATTCATTTAGAAACGTTTTGTTTAAAATCACGAGGTTCAATGAAATGAGTGTAATTAAAACCTTTAGACTAATGTCTAAATAATTCACACAAAATTATTTGTATTTCTAAGAACTAATTTAACAGTAAAATCATCCTTATACATACACTTAATAAATATACTACGTACACTTAATAAATACACTACTATTGGCCAAATAAATTTAACATAGAGAGAAAAGATAATATAGAATATGAACTAACCATTGACGATATAGAAAACGATATACATATGTCAAATAAGCTTGTCAAGCCACCAAAATAATTGCCTCAAAAATAAATTAATACTGAAAGTGAGAAGAGATAGGAGGTGAGTACATAAATACTCAATAGAGATTCAATTACAGACTTTTAACTAGTATAAATATTTATTTTCAAGATCCTGTATGGTCAGTGAAATATTTAAATAGTCTTCCAGAAATCGAGTTGAAATTATCGTCCAAAGGTTTAAATATTCTAAAATTATTGTCAAAAATAATCTCAAAACAAATCTATTATCCAAAGGTTCAAACATTCTAAACCATTGTATATCATCACATCAAATCTAGTGTATATCTATTCAAGTAAGGCACATAATAAGCAACAGATTTAATTGTTGGTAAATTCAACTAAAACTTAGGAAAAACATGCAGGCATGAAGATATGAAAAATACATGATCATATCATGAGCACAGTAGAAAAATTAGCGGATTTAGGTTTTAAAATTTTACATGAAAACAGTTTTCATAATCATATAACACACCAAGATCATGTACAATATAAATCAAATCTAGATACAAACCCTAGAGATGAGATTAGGGTTTACCTCTTGTAGTGTGTTCCTCCTTGATCTTCTTATTGATGGTGATCAAACCTCCAATCCTAGGTCTTCTTGTCTATGCTCTTATTCTTAGTTGATGAGGCGAGTGGGCACCAAGTCGAAACCTTAGTTGGAGAATGATTAAGAACGCCTTCTTGATCCTATGGAACACTGGGACGTGAAATGGGACTGTGAGATAGTAGGAAATTTTTTCTCTCCTCTTTTTCTCAGCCTTGGCCGATTTTCCTCCCACTCTCCCTGTGCCTTATGTGTGTGACTCTATATGAGTTACTGTGTAACTTTTTCTCTCATATATCTTATATATATAAGACCCAAAACTGCTAACCCTGGTCCAATTAGGATTTGGCTTGTTCTCAAATATGGCCTTTGGGTGTATTTTTATAAATATGTCTAACTCATGAAACTTATTTATAAAAATACCAACTTCTGTGTAGAATCATTATTTTACACAGTTTCATAAAACTAATTTAATAAATACCACTAACCAATTAATGAGCTGAATTGAGCTAGACAAGGGACCTAATGGATCCAAATAATCTAAGCTCCAATAATATGATGAATACATAATAACTCTTATTATGGTATTTATATAAATATTATTAGTAAAAGGAACACTCCACTAAAGGCCCAATACTGCACTCTTAGATTAAATGTCATGTCTTTTATAGAGATTTAATCAACTAACCTTGATTAACCAATCCATCTAGTATATTCTAATACCACATATAGAAGCCATATACAATGTCGTAGTTGGATAGGTGAAATTACCGTAATATCCCTCCAATAACTATTTACCTTTAAGTTATCATCTTTCTATCAAGGAATAATGTTGTCGATAATTTTGTTCTCAATAGCCATTTAGACAAAATTATCAGCCACTTCACAAAGTGAATACTAAAATCTTAGATTTAATTATCCCATGAATCTTTAAAGAACCTAAAGTGGCATTAATGTATAGTGTCCTTAATTATTTGTTGTTCCTATCAATTCATAAGCCATAATCTCTAATATGCTAGAGTTTACCTCTAATTTCATAGAGGTTAGTCTTTTAACAAATCAAACGGCTATAACCCATGAAAGCAAGTCCTGTCAAATATCAAGAATTAAGATCTATATGCTAAGAGCTAGTTTATGATAATATAAGAATTGAGTTATGGCACTCCAATTCTTTATATTACTTGGTTCAGTTTAATACACATAACTTGTTTATATTGTATTAGTATTTCTATCAAAAGTCAGATACTTCAATGATTTGAGACACATCATTCTTGTTAAGATAGATAAATATTACAATCTATAGTAAATAAAGTATTCTATCTTTATTTATAGATTGTAAACTACTTCATTTAGACTTAGATAAAAAAACAAGTCTCCTCATAATTAACACTTAATCATGTTTGTTTCTTTATATACATATAAAGTCATGGAATCTTTTTCAGATGAATAAACTATTCAACTAAGATAGTTTAATCTAGCAAATATCATAATTATATATAAGAGAAAGTCGTTTATACTCAAAAGGGTAAAATTAGAAATCTGCTTTTTAGGAAAAAATCCCAGCAATCTCCCACATATCCAAAATGCAGTTACTAAAAATAACATGAAATTCTAAAATATTCCAAATGACCATAAATTAATAAAAATAAAAACTAAGTATTCAACTAACAACTTAATGACTAAGAAAAGCAACGAAGATCAAAAGCTCTCTCTTCATCGTTTTCTTGATGGACTTCTCTCTCATCCTCTAAAAAGTCTCCACTTCTATTGATGAAAGTAGCATTTGTAGATTGTCTATAAAGAATGTAGCCCTTCTTTTCCTTTGGATAGCCAAGTAGAAAATACTTTTCTAAATTCTTGTCAACTTTGTCTCCCACTTTTTTACACGTATATACTTTGCAACTCCATACCTTTAGATGCTCTAAGCTCTCTACATAGCCCATCCATATCTGAAAAGGTGTTAAAGTAACTCTATTTGATGGAATGAAGTTAAGGATATACGAAGCTATTCTTAAAGCATAATTCCAGTATCTATAGGATAACAGTGACTCCTTGTACATCAGCTCTATGGTTTTCTTGAGTCTGATGTTGTATCTCTCAGCAACTCCTATACGACTATACTCATTGATAGTAGCATATTCATAAGGAATAGCAAGATTGGCTAGTGTTGGCCTCAGCAGGTCTCAAAGAGAATCCGTATCTTTATGTTTGGCTTCAGTCTTGAACTTCTTGACCTTAGTGTCATGTTGCATTCGTGCCTTTCTGTCGAGCTCATGGAAAGCATCTGGGACTTCATCATATATCTTGAGGAAATAGACTTGATTGAAGTCCAAATATTCATCAACAAAGGTGATAAATAATGTATGCTTGTTGTAGGAAACTACCTCCATAGGTTCACAGATATGCATATGTACGCACTCTAAACATGCCTTAGCTTTCTCATAACGTGTGGCAAGACGACGCTTATACTTTATAAACTTCTTGCAATCCTCACAGTCTATGTCATTGCTGATGTCTACTTCAGGCAAGTGACCTAGCTCTATAAGTCTGCGAATTTCTGAGCATGGCATGTGTCTGAGTCGCTTGTACTAATCGATGGTATTGCACTCTTTCCTGATGTCATTCACCATCTCTTGGAGTATAGTAATACTCATGATTGAAGATGATGTACTTTGTGGCTTTGAGGTTAGGACATAAAGTTCATTCTGCATTTCTCCTACAAAGTACAACAGATTATCATAGAAGACTTTCATCTTCATGTCAAATTCGAAGTGATAGCCTTCTTTAAATATCTTCGATACTGAAAGAGTATTTAAACTAAGTTTCAGTATATAATAGCAATCTTTCGAGATTACAGAGCTATCATTGATCTTGAGGTAAGCATCGCCCATATCCTTTATTTGAACTCTTCAATTGTCTATCACTTCCACATCATGACCAACATCATTTAATTGATTTGGTTCAATGAATCATTTCTTGTCGTTGCAAATATTGACACTAGATCCTAAGTCCATTAGCCAGAGATCTCTTCTATCCTCAGCAGAGGGTGATTTTCTTCGTCTCCCAAATAACCTAACTATCAGAGAAGCTCCTGACCTTTTTTCAGTAGAGGTATCCTCATGTTGATTTTTGTTCAAACTCTTTGAACGCTGAGATGTCTCCATAAATGTCCTCGTTTTACTCTTTGTACTGTATTCCTTTGTCTCTTTCCTCTTTCTGGAAACCTTGTCCATCCTATGAAATAATACTTCCTCAAGCTATAAAATAATAAGATTCCCAATTAAACAAAAAGTCATAAAATAAATCCAATTCATAATTGAATTTAACGAATTCAATTCACAATTCAATTCTGTAGGTTTAATTCTCAATTAAACACCTAGGGATAAATAATCGAACACAAACATCTTTGTTTCGATTTAATTTTGCAGTAAGATAATAAATACCTCAATAAAGGTATTTATTATCTTAAGTAAGATAATAAATACCTCAACAAGGGTATTAATTATCAGGAATGAACTTTGATAAAATCACCAACTCTTAAAATTTATCAATCAAAGTAACTGATTTTAAAATCAGTAGATAATTCTTGGAAAATATTGGAGTACATTCAGAGTAAAATAAGAAAACATAAATGTTGTGACATATAATCAAACAAGAAGATTATGAGTTATGCTCTTATTGGTCATTTGGAAGCTAAGAATAAACTATGAACAAGTATGCAAATTATGATCCTCCTAGTACTCAACTAAGTTTGCTAGTTTATCTGAATATAAAAGAATTTAGAATACTTAACATTAAATCTATTAAGATAAAATGCTTATGTAAGAATCCCTAATACTATCACAAATATTCAAGGTATTTTAACCTATCATAGTTCACAAGTTACCTACGGGTAATTATGTGAATCTACAAGTTAAATATGAACAATTCACTTTAGACAGAAAGACAAATATCTCATATTCCAGTTTGCTAATTACCCTGTTTATCAGTCTATAGAATTACTAACATAGCTCCTACGGGAGGTTAATACCATCTTACGTTGAGTATGTAATCATCATTTCAATTCACAAGCTTTCTTAAATAATACAGTCTCCTACGGGAGATCAGTACGTAAAGTCCACTAGCAAATTTATCCTAAGAGACTCAATACCAGTAATACCCAGATGAAAATCTTCCTACGGGAGCTCAGCAAGATTCTGAGGTAAGACACATCTTTAGAACCATTGAATCAATGATGAAGATAATGGATATCTCATACTCGCTCCCACTTAATTTTTTAAAATTTAGGGATCCTGATTTTACCCAGTTATCTAACTTATTTAGTAACCACAAAATCAATTACGTATATCCAAATATGCAACTTAAATAGAATGAGCTAATTTAAGACATTATGACATACTATAATAAACATGGTACTATGATCAAACAATTATTGTCTAAAACCAAAGTGCTAACATTATAATATTATACATCTCATGTATATAAAATTAGACAATAAAAGTATACAGGATGTAACGTTCAAGTAAGAAGGTCTGTGGATTGTAAATCATTCAAGCAAAACTTTTCCAGAAGAAAATTCAATTATTTAGTCAACAATCTTTCAACCAAAGATAAATAATTAAAATACTGTATTTAAACCAAGTCTTGTATAAAACATTAGTTTTGAAAAATGGACTAAGAAACTTTAACCACTAAATTATTCAACAAATAATATTAAAGATTCTTAGTAATAGAATTTAATCAAATTAAATTCCAAGTGTATTTATAAAAATAAGTAAACAGCTATATAAAAAATATTTTCGTATAAAAGTTTTACAAATAATTATAAATGCAAATAATGAATATAAATAACTTTATAAGCATTTATTAATTTTCTCAAAATTAATCCTTTCAAAACTAAAGAAAAGTTTAACTAATTTTGGATTAAAATATCAAAATTTAAAATCCTTCCACTCAATATGACAATCATATCGAATGTATTTTGTAAAAATATAATTATCTCATAATTATCAAAATTCCTTAATAAAATAATAGCATAATTATCTCATAATTAACAATATTTTATGTCAAATACCACTGCACAAAGTGTTACCATAATTATCTCATAATTATAATATTTTATTAAACAACATTTTAATCTCATTAAAATCAAGCTCCAATTTCCTTATAAATCATAAAAACAAATAATTATCCTTGTACTATTATTATCCTTTTAATTAATATAATTAATATCATTAATTATTAATAATTATTAATTATTAATCATATTAATAATTATTAAATAATAATACCAAAATTAATTAAATTCAATAATTAATGTTTTCTAGTAAAAAATATTATCCTAAATGTAAGAATTAAGTTCATAACTAATTCTTGTCTAAATTTAAAAATATCAAATATTTTTAAATTATT
>JXTB01000654.1:185364-196530 GCA_002914805.1 Parasponia andersonii
ATCTATTTAAATTCAAAATTCAAATAATAGAGATAATATAGAAAATCTTATCCAATTTCAAAAATTAGTAGATCTCCTATTCAAATTCAAATTAACTTTTAGATAATATCCTATTTATGTAATTAATCCAAATTTAACATTATCCTAAAATAAATCAAATTTAAAATAGGATAATTCAAAAATAGATAACTATCCTAATCTCATTCGAATAGTTTTCTATTTCTAAAATTTGATTTCAAATAATTATCTAACTAATTCAAATTTAAACTTATCCTATAGTATTTTTTTTTTAAATTGGAAAAAACTATCCTAATCAAATTGGACAGTTACCCAATTTAAAATTTGAATTCAAATCAAGATAATTATTATTAAATAAATAACTTTCCTTTATTTTTTAAAATAGGAAATTGGTGGTGGTGGTTCGAAAACCACCACCAGTGCGGCGGTATTACCACCACCCGAGAAGGTAGTGATGAGTGATGAAACGGCGGAGACGAGGGGTGACGTGCGCGGGTGGCGCCCAACCCTAGGACACGGTAGTGCCACACGCAACAACCGTGTATGGCGTGTGGTGTGCGCGCTGGCTGCACGCAGCCAAGGCGCAGCCACGAGCCCGCGCACAGTAGGCCACGCATGGCCAGGCGCGGGTCAGCCCCGCCACCCCCTCCCATCGATTTTTTTTTTTAAATGCTGAAAAATTAAAAAAATCAAATATTTTGGAAAAAATTCGGATTTATAAACTCATTGAAAATATGTTTATGATTCTATCAACTATAAAATTCAAGAACACCCAAACTTAATTTTGCTAGAATCACAATCTATAATTTTTCTCACCATGCAAAAATCAATAGTATACGTAATTAAATATCATTCATCACCATGAATCATTTAACTATAATAAACAAAAATTGCTCAAACTTAATCACATAATCTAGATATTCAATTCCAGATCAATACTATGCTACATATCAACATGTACTTTATACCAATTGTTGGTAAATTAACCTAAAACTTAGGAAAAACATGCATGTATGTAGATATGGAAAGTACATGATCATATCATGAACGCAGTAGAAAAATTAGCAGATTTAGATTATAAATTTTACATGAAAACATTTTTCATAACCATATAATACACATGCATCATATACAAGATCATGTACGAAATCAAATCTAGATAAAATATCCTAGAGATGAGACTAGGATTTACTTCTTGTAGCGTATTTTTCCTTGATATCCTTATTGATGGTGATCAAACCTCCAACCCTAGATCTTCTTATATATGCTCTTGCTCTTGGTTGATGAGGTGAATGGGCACCAAGTCGAAACCATTGTTGGAGAATGATCAAAAACACCTTCTTGATCCTATAGAATACCAGGACGTGAGATGGAACTGTGAGATAATAGGAAATTTTTTCTCTCCTCTCTTTCTCATCTTTGGCCGATTTTCCTCCCTCTCTCGCTATGCCTTATGCGAGTGATTCTATATGAGTTACTGTGTAATTTTTTCTCTCATATATCCTATATATATGGGACCAAAAACTACTAACTCTAGTCCAATTAAGATTGGGCTTGTTCTCCAATTTTGGCGTTGGGTGTATTTTTATAAATATGTCCAACTCATGAAATTATTTATAAAAATACAAACTTTTATGTAGAATCATTATTTTACACAGTTTCATGAAACTAATTTCACAAATATTTCCAACCAATTAATGAGCTTAATTGAGCTAGACAAGGGACCTAATGGATCCAAATAATCTAAACTCCAATAATATGATAAATACATAATAACTCTTATTATGGTATTTATATAAATATTATTAGAAAATGAGACACTCCACTAAATGCCCAATACTGCACTCTTAGAATTAATGTCATGCATTTTATAGAGATTTAATCAACTAACCATGATTAACTGATCCATCTAGCATATTCTATATCACATATAGAAGCCCAATACAATACTGTAGTTGGATAGGTGAAATTATCGTAATATCCCTCCAAAACCTATTTACCTTTAAGTTACCATCTTTCTATCAAGGAATAATGTTGTCGATAATTTTGTTCTCAATGGCCATTTAGACAAAATTATCAACCAATTCACAAAGTGAATACTAAGATCTTAGATTTAATTACTCCGTGAATCTTGAAAGAACCTAAAGTGGCATTAATATACAGTGTCCTTAACTATTTGGTGTTCCCATCAATTCATAAGCCATAACCTCCAATATTCCAGAGTTCACCTCTAATTTCATAGAGGTGAGTCTTTTAACAAATCAAAAGGCTATAACCCTTGAAAGCAAGTCTAGTCCAATATAAAGAATTAAGATCTATATGCTAAGAGATAGTTTGTGATAATATAAGAATTGAGTTACTGTACTCCAATTTTTTATATTACCTGGTCCAGTTTAATACACATAACTTATTTATGTTGTATTAGTATTTCTATCAGAAGTCAGATACTTCAATGATTTGAGATACATCATTTCAGTTAAGATAGATAAACACTACAACCTATAGTAAATAAAGTATTCTATCTTTATTTACAAATTGTAAACTACTTCATTTAGAGTTAGATAAAGAAACAAGTCTCCCCATAATTAACACTTAATCATGTTTATTTCTTTATTCACATATAAAGTCATTGAATCTTTTTCAAATGAATAAACTATTCAACTGAGATAGTTTAATCTAGCCAATATAATAATTGCGTATAAGAAAAAGTTGTTTATACTCAAAAGAGTAAAATTAGAAATCTACTTTTTAGGGCAAAAATCTCAACATCAATGATATGTCCGAACCACACAATCAATGACATTTGAGCCACCCTAAAAGGGTAACTACATATATATATTGTGTCTAAGTCACCTATGTTGGTAACTATGAGTACGATTTGTAGTTCGAGTATCCTAGATAGGGTACTGTAAGTTCGAACACCCCGAAGGCAGTACCGTAAGTCCTAAGCTGCGTAAGTGCAATGAATATACGCAATGCTATATGCATGATAGGAATGAAAATCTGTACTATTTTCCACAAAATGCTAAAACAAACAATGTAGTGTTTGTAATTAACGAAGTACAATTCTCAAAACTAAATTCTTATTTAAATTGGCTTTTATAAACATTTCAGTAACACAACAATCGTTTTCATCAAAACTAATAAAATTCAGATCTAGTAGAAAATAGTTCCGAAATATGATAATTTGACATGCCAACTAGTGTAACGTGCCTCCCAAGCAGTTTAAATATCAATTCATGCCAAAACACGTACAAATCACATTTTTATGAATTATTTCACGAAATTCCACATTTTTTTGAAATATATAAAAATCAAAAGTAAACTAATTCAAAGATCAAGTAATCAAATCTCTATCTCAATGGAGTGACTAGATAGTGTCATGGTGCTATCGAGGGCGTTTGACGTCATTTGGTAGTTGGTTAGAGGGTCGAGGGTTATTTTCTAAACCTTGATTGTCCGCTTTAAAATATTATTTTTCCAATAGAGCCTTAAATAGAGAAACAAACATCTTTACTAAATTTCTAGCACCTAAATTAGCTAGATTAGATATATAACTTGACTGATTTGGGCTCAGACCGAACCACGATCCATGACATACAAAATGAGATAAATCAAAGTCGTAGGATTTTGTTTTTTATGTCGGTCACGCAACATAGCTAATATATATCTCAAAATTTAAAAATAACTCAAAACTATCAAAAGTAGTGAAATTGAATCCAGGAAAATTCTAGTTTAGATATATATACCATATGAAAAATCGTGAAAAGATGGATCGAACCCGACCAATTTCGACCATAGAAAAACATTTGCAGTTTTCCAGCATCATTGGAGGCAAATGGAGGCGTTTCAGTCCATGGGACTGGTGGTGCTAGCCTCATCTTGTTCTGGGCTTCTGATTCCAGGTGGTGGTGTGGCTCAATGACGCCAAGGACTTCATCAGAGGTTCGTCACTTTTCAGTGTTCTTGGGTAAATTTTCGAGAGAGAGCTGAGAGAGAGTAAGCTGGGGGGCACATGGCACCCATTTAATGGACTGCCTAATTCTTTTAAAATTACATTTTAAACCACAATTTTTCAAATTGTCTTCAATTTAATCTTTAAAAATTGGGAAATAACCCTAATTTCATTCTTTTATTTCAATTAAAACCAAAATTTGAATTTTTATTTTATTTTTTAAAATTTTTAATGGTTAAAAGACCAAAGTGCCCTTACAAAATTAAGGGATTTTTAGAAATGTAGTGGAATTGGTCATTTAAAATTTTTCTTTTATAAAATATTTCGGATCGTGATCTAACATAAATTACCTCTTAATTTAGATAAAAACGATACCCAGATTCACTCTATAACCATCCTGCCTTCCTTTCTATTCTTAAAAGTCGTTTGAATGATCTAGTAGATAGTCACTTACTTGATTCCGAATAGAGAGATCTACAGACGAACAATAAGAGAATCTCCTAGAACCGATTTATTCGGGATGACTAAAAACACCAAGGATAGTGAATCCCTAAAGCTGGCCATTTTTCTTTGCTCTTCCTCCTTTTTTGTTATCTATGTAACACTCTCTGCTCATGGATATTTCATGTGTAACTCATGTAACTCGTAGCTAGAGAATTTTTCTCTTAACAATAGAGAGATTAGTAAACCTTATTAGACTTGTTAGGCTCAACTAAATATCAAATAACTATTAGGCTTTAATTTGAGCTTGACAGGAACCAGATAGATCTAATAAAGCCCAAGCTCTAATAGACTATATACCCACAATAATACTTCATAATTATGATTAGGATTTGTCCATTAATATTAAGACACACCACTATAAGCCTAAAATTAAACTCTTGGACTAAATACCATTTTTTTTTTGTGAAGCTTATTATCAACTAATTAGCTTGATTCATTTTGTTTGTACTATACCTGTAAATGTACCCCTAATATAATTCTACTAGCAGAGTGAAATTATTGTATTACCCCCTCTAGTATATATTTAGTTTTGAGTTACTATTTTTCATTTAATGGATAAAAGTTGACAATGATGTTGTATCTGCTTATACTAACATAGTGAAATTCACATTATGAATATCGGATCCCTAGTTTATATTATTCAAGTACTTAAAAAAACTCAAAGTGACATTATATACATAGCGCCCAGCATGAAAATGTTGTACATATTTCACATACCTTATCTTCCAAGATACCAGAGTTCGAACCATAAATCAGTCCCAGTCCTTTAGTAACTTTAAAATACAAACACATGAAACTAAGTTCTTTAATCATAGGGATTAAAGGTTTCTACAATAGTGCTAAATCAATGAAATGAGAAATTGAGTTACAGCACTTAACCTCAAATTCTAACTTACTCGATCTTGTTCGATACTATTATAACTTTCTTATAATATACTAGTGTTTCAATTAAAAGAGTCACTTTGTTAATTGGAGACTTCATTAATCAAATAGACAATACTACATTCTATGGCATAGTAAAATATTCTACTTCAATATGCAGAATGCGAACAATTTAATTTAGACATAATAAAATAAAGAATATAATGTCTCCCATATATAAATTCATCATGCGAATAATTTTTTATTACTTATGTTTCGAAATCTTCTTGATATTTATATAAAATAAACATAGACATCACGTGCATATTAATCAAACATAAATGAAATATAAATTCATGACATGGAATTTATTAATAACAAATAGATAACAACTAATCCAATAAACATTGTTTATAATGTCAAAATAATAAACTAGTTTATAGAACATCATTCCAAAAGAGAGAATATATTGATATGATTGGATCTTGTCATCCTAGGTCAATCAATTTGGCATCAAAAATATACCAATTCTACTTACTAAGCTGAGTA
The DNA here is from genome assembly GCA_002914805.1 of Parasponia andersonii. Classification (NCBI taxonomy): domain Eukaryota; kingdom Viridiplantae; phylum Streptophyta; class Magnoliopsida; order Rosales; family Cannabaceae; genus Trema; species Trema andersonii. Next base: position 191,252 of record JXTB01000654.1, read on the forward strand.
AGTAGGACAAAAAGACGTTTCTCACTTGATTATAGTTTACTAATTAAACTATCAAGTACTTAAAGAATATTAATTTCTTTTAAATCATAATTAAATAAAATATTAATTTTCTTAAAAGTTTTAAAGCTTTTCCAAACTTCTCAAACACATCTCCAATAAATTTAAAAGCATATCTTCTTTTTTTATTGGCAAATCACATTATGCAAATAATTTTCCATACTTCTTTATTAATAAAAACCTTAGGTGATGCTTTAATAAGGCTTTTTTTGAATTTTATAACTTTTGAAGTCACCACACTCTAGTAATTTTATTTAAAACGATTTTGAAAGATAGTCTAACAAAGGAAGATTCTATAAAGTATTTTAGAAAATAATAGAATGTATCAAGTGTAATTAATTATTGTTTTACCTCACTCAATTTGTCAAGCATATTATTTCGTAGTTCTTATCTATTTGAAAATCTAAATTTCATTAATCGAATAGTTTAAATTTTATTTCAAAGAAGATACCAAATGTCATTATGCATTACCTAAATCTCTCCAAGACTTAGGTATTCAAAACCAAAATATTTTTATTCAAAAACTCAAATGAAATGTCATCCTAAGCCTTTAAGACTAAGAGTTCCCAACACTTGGAAAACCAAGTTAAAGCTAGTTACATAAGTGCCCAATTATCTAATTAAGGCAAATAATGCAAAGTTATTCCTACTTGATTTATTTATCCAATGAACAAGACATTTATTGACTAATAAGGATTTAACATTCCAATGAACTCCAACATCATGTATACCTCAATAAAAGAAGTCACATAAATAATGAAAAGCTTGAAAAAATAAGTAAATTTAAACAACAAGCACAGAAAGTCATAACGATAAGATTTCACAAAAACTTTAAATTAAGTTTTCAAAATATAAAATTTCATTGTTTATACAAGGTTCTAAACAAGTTAGCTTAACTAATTTTTCTTAGTAAAATTCTTGTAATAAAATATTATAAATTTGACTTTTAAAAACATATACACAAGTGTCCAAGAATTTATATGTATTCTACATTAAATCACACCAATGGTTCCTTTAAAAAATACAAACTTTTTACCAAAATTTTCCATAGAAATTTTCCATAAGACTTTTATATTTATTTCCAAGTCAATTTATAAATCAGTTTATCAAATCTTTCCTTAGAATTAAAATCAAGTGACAAGTAGAAACTCCATAATTTTAGCAAGAGTATCTACTATGTTCAAAACTAGGAAAAATATTTAGGAAGTTATTTCAAAATTAACATTACTAAATTTGCAACAAAACCTCACTAGTACCACAAGTGATTTTAAGTAAAATAATTATTTAAATTTTATAATACTAACAATTTCGCAAACTTTAGACTCAATGTAGTACTCTTACTTTACCACTTTTTTTTAAAAAAAATAGTAATCAAGTCTATATTATTAAATCAACCCATGAATGAAAACTGATATATTATGTCCATCCAAAATTCCTACCAATTCATGATACAAGATTGTGAAAATAATTTACTAAACACTCAAACCGATTAATTACATATAAATAATTTCCAAGAAATTTATATCAAAACCCCATAAGTACAAATACTATCAAGTCATACCAATCAAGATACAAGACACTAAACTACTATCTTAGAACCTACGAGGTTTATATAGCTTATCACTATAATGGATATACGAGTACAAGAATGAATATTCGTTTCAATTGAGGAATTTTGATATAAGTAGAGTTCATTAGTCTTGTATCATTACTGATACTTCCGAGACTAGAATTTCAAAGGTATAACTATCCCAAAGATACTAGAGTTACACTCTAGAGAGGAAAACAAAAGACTCAGAATGAATTGGAACAAAGATAATATATTTAGCAAATTCCTAAATGATATATGAGGTATTTCTCAAATACTTTTCCAAAACCCTTTTTAAATGCCAAAATACTACAAGCAAGATCCCAAACGAATCTAAAGTATAAAACTCTGATACCAAATTTGTCAAGACTAGAATTCCAAGACTGTGACATTTAGTAATTTTATGTTAAAATAGTAGTAAACAGTGATTTTTCTAAAATTCTAAGAAAATCGAGCACTTGAAATTTTAAATTTATTTCTCAACAATAAGTAAATTTCAAAATTTGAAAACTTTTCATTAGATTCAATTTCGAATAGTAAATATACATATAAGATTTAGAAGAATTCCATTTAATTTATTTAGAAACTTTTTGTTTAAAATCATGAAGTTCAATTAAATGAGTCCAATTAAAACCTTAGATCCAATGTCTAAATAATTCACACAAAATTATTTGTATTTCTAAGAACTCAATTTAATAACAAAATCATATTTGACATAGAGCTAAAAGATAATATAGAATAGGAACCGACCATTGAAGATATAGGAAACGACATGCATATACCAAACAAACTTATAAAGCTACCAAGACAATTACCCCAAAAATAAATCAACACTTGAAAGTGAGATGAGGCTGTGGTAAGCATGTGAATACTCAATAGAGATTTAATTACAAGTTTTTAACCAATATAAATACTTACATTCAAGGTCCTGCATGGTCAATGAAATATTCAAATAGTTTTCTAGAAATCAAGTTGAAATCATCATCCAAAGGATTAAATATTCGAAAACTATTAAAAAACATAATCTCAAAATAAATCCATTGTCTAAAGGTTCAAACATTCCAAACTATTGTAAAACATCATATCAAATCCAATACATATGTATTCAAGTCAAGCACATAACAAGCAATACAATCAATGATATGTTCGAGCCACCAAAGATTAGTAACCGTAAGTGTACATTGTAGTTTATGTCTAAGTCACCTAAGTTGGTAACTGTGAGTATGATATATAATTTGAGCACTAAATTCTTATTTAAATTGGCTAATACAATTGGAGGGGCCGTGGAAAATGTCTTTCACAGCGCCTAATAGGCACTTAGGTAGACCTATGGAAGCAAGGCGCTTTTGTGGGCGCCATGAAAGACCTTTCAAGGCACTTATAAAGCACCTTGATAGGTATTTTTTGTTGCAGTGATATATAAGCACCATATAGTTGATCATATTTGATCCTTTAATTAATTACCTTATCCAGAATTCTCACAGCTGCAGCCTGTTATGAGCATCAAACAATAAAAGGACAAAACTTTCCCCTAATATTATTAATCACACAATCACACAAGAAATAAAACAAGGAATGAGAAAACAAAGATTATTAGAAGAACTTCTTGATAATTGCTCCTTCCAAATGTCCACTCCCGTGATCTCTTTGTTGCAACATATGTACATTTACAGAGTGAAAGAAACAACGTTAATGTGTTTGTATATATACACAGACGAATGTTCGTGAGACAGTTTATATGTGGAGAAATGAAAAATATATATATTTATATATCTTTAATACTTTTTTGCTTTAGTAGCTAGTCTTCTTTCAATACTATTATTGTGTAACAAGTCTTCTTTGGTTATAAACTTATTTTACACAGTAAAATATCCTCAATCAAGTATAATTCAACGCTATTGTGGAGTCAAATTCGACGCCATTATTGAGTCTGTATGATGTCTGCATCGACCTTGCTCGACAATATATTGACAAGTCACAATCTCCTGACTCAATGATACTTTACATGTGTGTCGAGCCATTCAATAGTGTTGTCAAGTTACTCGATGTATTGGTTATGATAATAGGGTACTGCTAGCTCGTGGCCATTTAATCAAGTATTTTACAGCTTTGAAAAACTAGGCCTCGTAATGAAATTACTAAAGTGTGATTTTATACTTGTACTATAATGTGTGAGTCTAAATGGCAAATTACATAATCAAACAGTAATAAATTTATTAAAATTTTACATAAATAAGAAAAATGATTCATAGTACATTATATATTTTTGCACCCTCTAACAAAATTCCCATATTATATAAATTAATTAATGTATTTTGAATAATACTTAAATAACAGTAAGAGTTTAATTTATAGGAAATTATTAAAAATTTAAAAAGTACACATATATATAGGAAACAATTAACTAACTTTTTGAGTTGCTGCGAAGCTGCAGCAGCACATGTGCGACCCCATGCATGACGGGTGCTGGCCCCCCAAATACAAAATATCGAACTGCATGATTGGTACTGTCTTTCAACTGTTTTGGACATACTATTGCATATTTTAAATAACCGCCAAGAAGTATTTAAAATAATTATTTGTAATATTATATATACAAATGTCTGTGTCTGTATGAATATGAATTTCTTAATGGAATAATGTATAAATATGTAAACTTAGACAACGGTAAGCATGCATGCATTTATGTTACTTTTATTCTTTCAATTAATAATTGGTTGTTAGTGAAGTCAGCTCTCTCTCTTTCTCTCTCTCTCTCTCTCACTGCACATATTATACATCTATCGATTCACCAACCATGTATATTTGGAAGTTAAATTATTAGGAGCTCTATCAAAGTGGAAGCTAACCTCCGCTAGTGATCCCACTTTCCCAGGAGCTCAAATGGTCCTTCATGAAGTCTTTATTGGTCTTATATTAAGCCATGGAGGGGTGTATTTATCAATTTAATGACTTTTATTGAAGAATTAATTACTACTAGTAAGGTTGAAATAAATTGGTATTTCGTATGCATAAATTTTAAAAATTGAGAAAAGAGCATGGTTTTTTTAACTATATTTTTTTATTAGGAGTATAATAGTTTCAAAGAGAGCTTTAGTAGCTACTGCGAAAGGCATGGTGTCATGACTCAAAATCCGGGTCAGTGGCCGAAGGAGAATTTCACAAAAATGGGAAATTCCATGATTTATTTAAAAGTGTCTAAAAATTTTTAGTTTTGTAAATAGTCTATTTTGATAAAGTATTTAAAATTTCATCCCGTGAACCTCTCCCACAGTTCACATACACTATTAAACATAGACCGAATAATAACTGAAAAACGAGAAAATCAAATATAAGTCCAAGCATCATCGTCATGTACAATAACAAGTTAAATCCCAAAATGGCAAACATAAGTTTACAGATAAAATAGAAAGTAGTAAACTTAGTTCAATGCTAATACAAAACCCCAAACAGTCCAAATATCACAACAGTAGACTTCTAGTATTACCAAGAAATGAACTACAGTCAAGATGGCCTCTTACTCCTCCTGATTTCTAAGATCGCACTGAACACCACCTGAGGAAGGGAAGAAGGGGGGGTGAGCATACAATGCCCAGTAGGAAAATAGTTACCTCGAAGAAAAATAGTTCAGTGA
>JXTB01000655.1:0-53083 GCA_002914805.1 Parasponia andersonii
CTAAACCCTAAACCCTAAACCCTAAACCCTAAACCCTAAACCCTAAACCCTAAACCCTAAACCCTAAACCCTAAACCCTATACCCTAAACCCTATACCCTAAACCCTATACCCAAAACCCTAAACCCAATACCATATACCCTATACCCTATGCCGTATACCCTAAACCCTAAACCCCTAATCCGCTATTCTATTGAGGTAGGCATTCGATTACTTGATTCAAAATTTAATTTAATTTGTGAATTTTACATATTTTCAATAAATATTGAATTTCGTGCAATAATTTATAAAAATTTTGTTTTTGTCCATTTTTGACATGATTTAAGATATAAACTGGCTATGAGACATGTCACACTAGTTGGCGTGTCATATATACTGTTTTGGATTATTTTCTGCAGGAAATTGGATTTTTGGGTTTTGATAGAACATAGCTGTTGTAATGCTAAAATTTTTAGAAAAATCTATGATGATTTGAGAACTCAGTTTTGAGGACTAAAAGTGATTTTTTAAAAAAAATATTTCATGGTTATTTTGAGATTTTGTGGAAATGGAGCATATCCTTATTCTGTCACTTATAAAACATTTGCATACATTCACACATTTGCGGTGCCCTACATCAGGTGATCGGACTTACGATGCCCCACATCGGGTGATCGAACTTACGATGCCCCACATCAGGTGATCGGACTTATGGCACTTCTTTAGGTGGCTTGGACTCACGAGTGATCTACTAGGACACTTCGGACATCATGATTGCATACATGGTTGTATGTTGGCTTGAATAGATATGTACTGATTTTAATGGATGTTTTACTATAATTTGGAATGTTTCAACCGTTGGACTATGATTTCTACTTGAGTTTTGTGAACTGTTTTGAATGGAATACTAATCTTGCAAGACCTTCAATGTGAGTATATTTTCTTACATATAAAAACTTGTACTCGATTCTCTACTGAGCATCCACGTGCTCACCCTCCTTATTTATTCCCACTTTCAAGTGTTGATTTATTTTTGGGAATTTGTCTTGGTGATTTGTTAAGGTTGTTTGGCATATGTATGTCGTTTCCCACATCTTTATTGGTTGGTTCGTACTCTGTATCATTTTTCTTTCTAAGTTAAATTTATTTGATCAATAGTAGTATATTTACTAAGTGATATATGAGGATGATATTGCTATTAAATTGAGTACTTAGAGACACAAATGATTTTATGTAGAATATTTAAACAGTGGATCTAAGGTTTTAATTTGACTCATTTCTCTAAATATTATGAATTTAAAAATGTTTCTAAATTAGTCAATTGGAATTCCTCTAAATTTTGAGTGGAGTATTTTCTTGAAAATCTATATTAATGAGACGTTTCTTTTACTTGGATTTTACTTATATGTGAGAAGTATAATTTTAAACCTCTTGCACTCGATTTTTCTGAAATTTTGGAAAAACACTATTTATCACTGTTTTAACTAAAAATTACTAAAAGTCATGGCCTTAGAATTTTGGTCGTGACAATACTTGTTCAAAAGAAATTATTTTAACGGGGAAAGAAAAAAACAATTTTTACACTATTGATATTGAAAAATATTTTAGTCAAGATAAATGTTTTTCGGTTTTAAAAGATGATTCTTGGCTTTGGCATAGAAGACTTGGACATGCTAGTTTGAATACTATTTCTAAGCTTTCAAAGAAAAACCTTTTTAGTGGTTTACCGAGTTTACTTTTTAAAAAAGACAAGGTGTGTGATGCATGCCAATATGGAAAACAAGTAAAAAGCTCTTTTAAATCCAAAAATGTCATTACTACTTCTAGACCCTTGCAACTACTTCACATGGATCTATCTGGACCATCAAGAGTTGTTAGTCTTGGTGGAAAATATTATGCCCTTGTGATAGTGGATGATTTTTCAAGATTAACTTGGGTTCTATTTATTGCTCATAAAAATGATGTTTTAAAATTATTTACTATTTTTGTAAGAAAGTGCAAAATGAAAAAGGCTACACCATCACATCTATTAGAAATGATCATGATGGTGAGTTTAAAAATGATGAAATGGAAGCTTTTTGCTATAAAAATGGTTTTGATCATAATTTTTCCGCTCCTAGAACTCCACAACAAAATGGAGTTGTAGAAAGAAAGAATAGAACCTTACAAAAAATGGCACGAAGCATGCTAAATGAAAATGGTTTGTCAAAATATTTTTGGGCCAAAGTGGTAAGTACCGCTTGTTATATTGTGAATAGAGTTATGATAAGGCCAATCTTGAACAAAATACCTTATGAGCTTTGGAAAGATCGAAAACCCAACTTGGTTATTTAAAAGTTTTTAGTTGTAAATGTTTTATTTTGAATACTTAAGATAATTTGGGAAAATTTGATTCAAAATCCGATGTTGGTATTTTTCTTGGATATTCTACTACTAGTAAAGCTTATAAAGTTTTCAATAAAAGAACATTGATAGTAGAAGAATCTATGCATGTTGTTTTTTATGAGTCTAACACTCTCCATGAGGGGATAAATATAGATGACGATGATGTTGTAGGCTTGGAACAAAGCTTAAATAAATTAAGTGTCAATGAAAGATCAAATGAAGAAGAGGACATCCAACTACAATAAGACAAAAGTCTTAAGGAAGAAAGATGCGACAATGGTAATATTCTAACTATTCCTCAAGATTTAAAATTTAGTCATGCTCATCCTAAAAACCAAATATTAGGTGATCCCTTACAAGGTGTCACAACTAGAGCATCACTTAGAAATATTTGCAACAACTTAGCCTTCCTTTCTCAAATTGAACCCAAAAATTTTAAAGACACCGAAAAAGATGAATTTTGGATTTTAGCAATGCAAGAGGAGCTAAATCAATTTGAAAGAATTGATGTATGGATATTAGTTCCAAGACCTAGTGATCATTCAGTTATTGGAACAAAATGGGTCTTTAGAAACAAATTAGATGAGCATGGGGTGACTGTGCAAAACAAGGCTAAGATTAGTGGCTCAAGGCTTCAATCAAGAAGAAGGTATCGATTATGAAGAAACTTTTGCACCCGTAGCAAGATTAGAATCCATTAGAATGCTCTTAGCATTTGCATGCCATAAGAATTTCATTCTTTACCAAATAGATATTAAGAGCACATTTTTAAATGGATATATTTTAGAAGAAGTTTATATAGCCCAACCCCCCAGTTTTCAAAATCATAAGTATCCGAATCATGTTTATAAATTGAAAAAGGCTTTATATGGTCTAAAACAAGTTCCTAGAGCTTGGTATAATAGATTAAAAAAAATTTTGATTTCAAATAAATTTTCAATGGGAAAAGTGAATACTACTCTTTTTATTAAAAAGAAAGGGGTAGACATAATAATTGTGCAAATCTATGTTGACGATATTATATTTGGAGCCACTGATGTTTATCTATGTGAAGGATTCTCTAAGTGCATGCATAGTGGATTTGAGATAAGTATGATAGGAGAATTGAACTTCTTTCTTGGGCTTCAAATAAAACAATCCAAAGAAGGAATCTTCATCAGTGGGTTTAGGGATGTACATCAAAGAACTACTCAAGAAGTTTGATTTTGAACATTCAAAACCAATGAAGACACCAATGAGCTCATCAATCAAGCTTGACAAAGATGAAAGCGGTAAAGTGGTATATATTACTAAATATCGAGGTATGATTAGATCCTTACTTTATCTTATAGCTAGTAGACCGGATATCATATTTAGTGTTTGTCTATGTACTAGATGTCAAGCTAATCCTAAAGAATCCCATCTTATTGCGGTTAAATATATTTTAAAATATTTGCATGGCACTATGAATATAGGATTATAGTATCCTAAAGGCACACACTTTAATATCTCAAGTTATTTGGATGCGGATTTTGTCGGGTGCAAAACCGATCGAAAGAGCATAAGTGGTACTTGTCACATTTTGGGATACTCACTAGTTTCTTGGTTTAGCAAGAAACAAAATTCAGTTGCTCTTTCCACCACCAAAGCGGAGTATATATATGTGGCTAGTTGTTGTGCACAAATTCTGTGGATGAAATAAATACTTTTAGATTTTGGTATAAAATTTGCACATGTGCCTATTAAATGTGATAACACTAGTACTACAAGCTTATTTAAAAATTCTATTTTGCATTCACGAGCTAAGCACATTGATATAAGACACCATTTCCTTTGTGATCATATGCAAAAAGGTGATGTTTTTCTTGAATTTGTTTCCACTGAAAAACAATTAGCGAACATTTTTACAAAACCTCTTGGTGAAGAACGATTTTGTATGATTAGAAGAGAACTTGGCATGCTTGATTTTGATGAAATTTCCTAATTTTACTTTGTCATACTTTTCTTTTAATCTTTGTCCCTTCTTATTTTATTTGACCAAATCTGAAACTCTCAATTAATTCTTCAAAAATATGTATTTTCTTTGTATTTTTACCAAACCTGAAACTTTTTCAGATTTTGGTCGACCAAAACTGATGGTTGATTCAGACATGCGAAGCTGTGCTGTTTTCGCTGATTTTTAGGTTTTAGTCAACCAAAATTAAGATTGTTCGTCACTCGTTTTTCTAAGCCCGACCCGAGACAGTTTTTATGGTTTTTTCTTTGTTTTTCCTCTCATCCTTCTCACTCAAAACTCTTATCCCCTGAACGAAAAACCTAACCCTTTATCCCCTTTGCTTCTAATCTTGATTTCTATATGTTTTCACTCCAATTTCTTCAATATTTCATCCTTTCTCCCACTAAACTGTTTTTGCTCCTTCCAATTTGGTTATCATTCTGCCTATTCCTTCTCTCTCTCTTACTCAAATCCGTGATGCCATTCAAAGCTCGTGCCAACAAGATGTCAGGGAAGAATGTCATCGGAGAAGAAGACGAAAAGAGATTAAAATCAAGATTTGGCAGTCCTCTTTTCACTAATCCTAGAATTATTGACAATTTCTAAAATAATTTTACTAAGAGGGCTTTAGTGAATGGAAGAAGTGTGGATTGGATAGCTATGGAAAAACTAGTAGGTTAGAGACATATATTTCATATGATGGGTTGGGTTTCCTTTTCTAGTATTAATGGATTTACTTACCCTAGCTTAGTAAAAGGTTTTTATGCTGCTATGAATCTAAAGAGTGAAGTTCATGGAATCACTTGTACTCTTAAAGGGAAGGTTATTGATATGAATGTGAGTGATTTTTGTGTTATTCTAGAAATACCTAATGAAGGTGGTCGTCCAATTGATCTTATGGGAGATTTTGATGAGGTGACAACTTTGAAAAATCTAACTAAGGATGGCAATTATTATCCAAATTGTACCGCTAATCATTTGAATGTTCATAGTAAACTCCTTCACCACTATATCACCTACAACATTCTTCCTCGTACTGGCCATAGAGAGATAGTCCATCCTCTTGATATTTTCTTGATTAACTCTATACTCATGGGGAAAGCTATAAATTTAGGACATATCCTTATAACCCAAATGAGGGAAGTTGGTTCTAAGACTACGGGGTGTCTTCCTTATGGAATGGTGCTTACTCGAATCTTTGATCATTCTAAAATTCCTCTTCATGATAAGTCTGTCAAGGAAAAACCAATGTCTCCTTATGATAGAACTGCCGCCGAGTGCATGCATTGGTTCTTTAATGAGACCAACGGTACTTGGTCATACAAAGGGACAAAAAAAGCCAGTGATCCTAGTGTACCCATTGAGACTCATGATTATGGTGATAATGAGGAAGGTGACCCATCTACTGCTCGTACAACTCCTCCTACGTTTAGCCTTGAAATAGCATTTCAACTTATGAATGCATGCTTAGACACTCTTATTGTGGACTTTAATGCATTCAAGGAAGATCATGGTAGGCAAATTCTCATCAAAACTCTCAACAAGCACAGTTTGATCGCCTCTTTGAGTACCAACAAGAGATGTGGAACTATATGTGATGCCTAAGTTTCTCACATACATAATATGCCAATAATAAATATATTCATATTACATAATAGACATATCATGAAACTAGTGTCAATTTTATGATAAATTGCTCATTTTGATCGTTAAATGCTTTCAATATATATTATTATATTAATAGTTGTCGAAGTGTTCCCATGCAGTGTAAAGGCTCAGTACCCTCAGAGAGAGAGCTTGGTGTGTGAAAAGAACAAAGAATATATTCATGAATAATAATACTATATGCACATGCATTAAGAACCACGTCTGTTGATAACTTTGTCAAATAGTAGTTTTCGGTAAAATACATTTTTCACGCTTTTCGGAGCCAAATTCATTGTGTATTTTGCACGTCAGATAGCTTTACTTTAATGTTTAGGACTCATTTCTAGCAATTTCAAAAAATGTTCGTTCCAGGTAAGTACAAGGTGGTAGTCACTGTACTGAACTGTGTTTAATTACACTAAGCTAGCTTAGATTCAACTTAATCACGTAATGTCATCTTTGTGCATTCTATTAGTTGGGCAATTATATTACATTTGCATCATCAATTAGAGTCTAATTGACTTTCTTTTTATGTTTAATGATTGGTTATGGGGCTAGGTTCTACCAAATTATAATAAGATTTGCCATATAGGATCACAAGTCAAAGTATGACTAGATTTCACTTTCTAAGCTAGGTTTCACAATTTTGGCCTACACCTGAGTGTATAGGATTGACCAGCAATGTGGTGAGTATGCTAAGGATGTTTTAGAGCTGGACACATGGAAAGTAAGGTATAAAATACCTAAAATACCCCTTAAAATTTAAGTTACGCCATTCTTAGCCTTTAAGTATTGATTTTTGACCAAATCTGGTCATTTCTTTCCTTTTCCTCCCTAACCACGACTTGAACCACTTCAGCCACTTTCTATACTTTTCTCAACTCCCCTTATCCATATCTAAGAGTTTCCAAGTGGTAGAACTTAATTTGGAGCTCAAGAAAGTAAGATAGGTCCAAACTAGTCAAGGTAATTCTATTAGTTCTTCTTCCTATGTTTCGTTTTGTTATTTCAATTCTCCACTTGATACTACTGAAGTAATATTTCCTCTAGATCCTCTTGAGTCCTAAAATCAATTTCAAAGCCTTAGATATCAGTTTTGTGGAAGTAGAAAGCAAGAATTTCAACAAAAGTTCAAACTAGTCAAGGTGAGCTTTTTGTGGAATTTAGAATTGGTAATTTATTTCTATTGTTTTAGATCTTCAATCAAAGCATTTGTTTGATGAATTAAGGTCTAAAAAACCTTATATATGGCTGGAAATATAGAATTTAAGTGGAGGATTAAAGTTAGACTTAAAGCCCTAAAGTATGCTAGTTATGGATTTAAGTGTTGTCATGTGTGGTAGATTAAGTTTTTATATTTGTAATCTGATTTTCTAAACTTGGAGTATATATTATATGGATTCTAATATTTATTACACTCATTTAGTGGCTAGTTATGATGACACATAAGTATAATAGTGGTTTTAAACTTTGTCTAAATGAAAGGAATTCAAATGTACCTAGGTTGCTCTAAATGATCCTCTTTGAATTATATACGTGGGAATCGGCTTGTTTATTGTTATTACAGGTCTTAAACTATGATTTTAATCATGTGGGAATGTCTTAAAAATAAGGGAGGTGTAGTCCAAATATTTTTAGAACCAAATGGTACCATTTAGAAGCTAATGGACTAGTTTTTATGAAAGTAGATGACATTTTGGTTCATTTTGTGATTAGGGTTCCTTCTTATGTAAAAGCTGTGATTCGGTCTTGTACTTGTTTCCTTTAAGTATTTCACATTGTAGTGATAATTTTAGTAATAAAATTAACATCAGGTCTGCCACATATCTTGCCACAAAGGATACTGACCCTTTCCACTATCTTTTCTACCGGACACAAGGTAAGTGAAGATTTATTTTAACTGCATTACAAGAACAATAGTAGATACAAGATATTTTCCTACATGCTTATATGGATTTTTTTAATTATATATTATTTATATTGTTCTTATAAAGTTTATGGAAACATAAGCATAGCATGATCATTTAAGCATGATTTTCAAAGAAATGAAGTTTCCCACACATTGGATTTAAAGTAGTACCATTGTACTGATTTTACAATATATGTTTTAAGTACATTGTCTAGTCTGTCTGCATTGGGTAAGTATGGTCACGTTTTCTTGTCGCCATGATCATACAGATGTAGATGAGCTTGACTTGTGGGCGATGTTTTCTTTATATTTTGATATTTTGGTGTGATGTAAATATCACTACGGATGGCAAGATAAATAGATAAGGACTTTTTGGTTATATAGTTTGTAAAGATACCTTCAGAAAGTAATGTCACGCAAGTTCTTTTGCTTTAGAGTTTAAAAAGTTTAAATTGGCCCAAATTTTTGAACAAAACTAAAATTATGGTTTATAAAAGAGTAATGCTTCCTAGTTTGACTTACATAGTCGTATAGTTAAGCTAAGGGATGTAACACTATATGCGTCAAGGACAAAATCCTCCTCCATCCTAGAGTCTCTCTCTTCTTATTTACTTATGCTTTGCATGTTCTTTTATGGTGTGTTAGTATGTTATTTTTGAACCTTTTGAACTCTCTTTGTATGTCTCTTATTATGGATGATAGAACCTTGTGTGAGACTTATATCTATCTTCGATTGTGATCTATTATTTTCACTATGCTTATGAGACTTATGTATCTTCAAATCTTTTTGCTGATTTCAAAGGGGGAAAAAATATTCATGATGATTTTTGTTACTTAATGTATGCATAAATTAAGTTTAAAACGGGGAAATTTTTTAAAATTTCCATGTATATGTTGAGAGGGAGTTTCTAAAAATAATGGTAAGGTCATGCATGCGAAAAAGAAATTGATAAAACTCAAGAAATAAAGTTCTCAAGAATAGAGCAATATTAATAAACCTCGAAGGATGAAGATCAATATGAAGAATCAAGATTCAAGACCAAGTCTAAATAGGTTAAAATTTATTACCTAGTCTTGTACCTGATTTATTACATTGCACAAAATATTCTCTTTGATATGGCCCAAAAATCTTTCAAATGATTTTTCAAACGAATCTTCAAAGAATTAGCAAAACTTTAAATCTATTGATTCTTTGAAAATAAATATCATTTCTAATCTAGCCCAAATATTCTCAAAAGTACATTTTCTTAAAATTAAAAATATTTTGAAAAAAGAAGTTTTAAGAACGATCAAATTAGTTCAAAGAAATAAAAAAAAATCTTTTGTTTTTGGCTGATTTTGATCGACTAGGCTTGGCCGACCAAAATAAAGGCCAAAAATGGTCGTTGGAGCTAAACTAGCATTTCAGACTCCAAGCGCTAGTTTTTTTATCGAAAATGTTGGCAGCAAGATACCAACGGTCGAAAACAGCTAGTTTTTAAAGATGCCTTCAAATAGAGCCAAGGTTGATGACTTAAAAAGAGAGAATACGAACCTATATATATACCCAATCAATTTCTAAGAACAAAAGCTCTCTTTTACTCAACTATAACTTTCAAATTTATTTGAGCTATTCCTAGAGCATCATTTGTGTATTGTTCTCAAATCACCTAAGCTTATCTTATATTATTTCTTTGAGAGGTAATTCTTTGAGTGAATATTCACTTATATTTTCATAAAAACATTATTGAGAGATAAGGTTGGCACCGGAGTTATAAACAACCCAGTATAGGTGAGGTTGACACTAGATTTTAAACAATCCGTGGTTAGGCGTAATAGAGCCGGATTCAAGACTATTGTAAAGGACACCCAAGAAAAAATCACTCTGGATTGTACAAGGGGTCGGTTAAGCCCATAATCTTGATCCGATAATGGAAAGTGTTGGGAATATGCCCTAGAAAGCAGTTTCTTTGTTTGGCATTTTAAATAATGTTTATTGGATTTAAGTGTTATCTATTTGTTATTAATAAATTCTATATTATGTCCTAATAATATACATGTGATGTTTCTGTTTTTTATTATGCAAACGTCTAAAAGTTTCCATGACTAATAATGAGTAATAAATAATTATTTGTGTGAAGTGTTCACATGTGGGAGACTAAATTATTTATTTCATTATGTCTAAATTAAAAGTTCACATTCTACAAATAAAGATGGAATACTTTATTTTGCTATAGAATGTAGTGTTGTCTATTTCAACGGGATTGATGAAGTCTCCAATCATCGAAGTGTCTGACTTCTGATATAAATACTAGTGCGTTATAAGAAAGTTATAAGTGCATTGAACTGGACCAAGTGAAATTAGAATTTGAGGTTAAGTGCTGTAACTCAATATTCTATCTTTCACTAATATAGTACTATTGCAAGATTACCTTAATCCTAGTGATTGTCGGACTTGCTTTCATGAGTTTTATCTTTTTGACTTACTAAAGGACTAGTTCCGATTATATGGTTCGAACTCTGGTATCTTGGAAGTCACTTTGAGTTTTTTCAAGGACTTGGATAATAAAAAACCAGGCGCCAGATATTTACTTTGTGAATTTGACTGTGTTTGTATGGGCAGTTACAAACACCGTAGTCAATTATTATCCATTAGATGAAAAATAGCAACTCAAAGGTAAATATATACTAGAGGGGTAATACGGTAATTTCACCTCACTAGTACGGCATTGCATCGGGGGTATATCTGTAGGTATAGTATATGCTAAATGGATCAAGTTAATTAAAGTGTTAATTAGCTTCACAGAAAATATATAACATTTAGTCTAAGAGTGCAATATTGGGCCTATAGTGGAGTGCCCCAATATTAATGGATATGGCCCAGTTATAATTAAGAGTTAATTATGATTATGGATAGTTGGCCCATTGGAGCTTAGACTATCTAGATCTATAAGGTCCCATGTCTAACTCACACATAGCCCAATAACTAATTGAATGGTCAGTTGAGTCCAATAAGCCCATTAGGGTTTACATCTCTTTAAATACTTAAGAGAAAAGTTCTCCTATGTAACTCTAAGATGGTACACGCCACTTATGCACAATAACTGTGCATTTTTGTGTGACAGAGAGAAAAAGAGAGAGTGGAGGAGACGAGCCGCCGCGGGAGAAGTCCCCTGTTCGTTTATGGCCGCTAAGGGAGAGATACTCATGGTCGTAAACGTGCACTCAAGAAGAAGGAAGATCGTCTTCCGGATCGTTCGCTCATCTCTCGTTAGGAATCAAGAAGGTGCCCATATATCGGATCATTCAACAGGCTCTAGAGAATAGATGAGAAAGCTCAATGGTTGTGAAGCGCTTCCAGGTTTTATCTAAACCAAGATCCATAAATTGATTTATGTTAGATCAACGATCCTACATTTTTATTTTGTAAAATTTCAAGAAAATTTTTAAAATACCTATTCCGCTGCGTTTTTGATTTGTTTACAAAACTGCAAAAATCATTTTCGGAAAAATATTTTTCGAAATTTATTGATTCAGAATTTCCAACAATTGGTATCAGAGAGCAAAGGTTTTTGATGATCTAGCATATCTTGTTCATGTTTATTCTCTTAAAGTTTGATGATCTATGATTTTCATAATGATCTCTTTGATTATGTTTGGTCTTGTTCATATTTATGAGTATACTCTATTATGTATGATGATTGATTAAATTAATGAGTTTAAATGATAATCAATTAGATGTTACTATGAGTTTATGATCATGTGATGTGTTTTTGATTTTTCATTCTAGCATGTTCTTGATTTTTCTATGAATGTTATTTTATGTTCTTGATAAAAGAGTTCATAAAAAATGATTTGATCTTTAATTATGTTTCAGTTTTTAGGAAAAACTGTTTCTCAAATTAAAGATTTTTAAAATTTTGGATTAAAAAAAAAAAGGGTTTAGCGGCTAGGGTATTATATTCCCTAGCCATATACAAGTTGGGTCTTGCTAACGCAAGACCCATTTGACCATCCATGCAAGACCATCCATGCAAGACCATAATGGTCTTGCGCATGGCCACTCACAAGCACATATGATATGCTTTGGCCGCATGGGTGGCACCCCGTGCACTAGCTGCACGGGTGTCGGCCCGCTTCCGTGGCTGCGCGGACTTCGTCCCGCTCCTGTGGTCGCTTCATCCCGTGCCTATAGCTATGCCAATGTCGTGTGTGACCCATTGGCGTGTGGAATTAGTTCCGTATATGACTGCGCGACATCCCCAAAGACTTGTTCTTTATGCCATATGTGGGTATGACTACACGTCCGCATGCAACGATGTCTCGTACCCATAGCCGCGCTACTTTGCCCTGCCTCCGTAGCCACATGCATGTCGTCTCATACGCTTGTCGTCAAAATCTACGTGAGCTTGTTGTCACTTGGTACTTGTCCCGAGCAAGGCCGCGTAGCATTATGCGAGCCCGTCAGCGCTCGGGATAGTCCAGAGCGTGGCCGCATGACATCCCGAGGATCGTCCTCGTTACAGTTTCCCGTTCGGACCTTTAGCTTGTTCCGAACCATGCGACGGCGTTCCGATCGGCATCCTGATGCCATTGACATCAGATTATCTATTTTAGATAATTTCTTATTTTAAATTTCCTTATTTGAATTTGAATTAGAGATAATTTAGGAAATTTTAATTCGTTACCTTATCTAATTTTTGAAATTTAAATTTTGGTAACTAATCTGATAGGATAAAATTCTATCAGAAATTCCTATATTCTCTAATTTTGAAATTTAAATATTTGAATTTAAATTAAGGATGAGATCCTTAGTTTATGGAATGATTTAAATTAAAGATAAGATCCTCAATTTAAATAAATTTAAATCAAAGATAACATCACTTGATTTAAGGAAATTTAAATGACTATTTAAATATGGATAGGATTACATATTTAAATAGATTTGATTTCAAATTTAAATATGGATGAGATCCCACTATTTAAGGAAATCAATTTAAATAAATAGGGAATTAATTATCTACAAAAATTAAAATTTTAAATTAAATAGATATAGATAAGATCTATATCTTAAACATATTTTAATTCGATTAAAATATAAAATTTCGAAATTAAGAGTAATTCGAAATCAATTTAAAATTTTAATTAGATATATTTTTTAATTAAATATTATGTGATAATTTTTTAAATTTCAAATTCAAAGTAGTTGGTTAGATATTTACTAAACTATTTATGAGATAATTAGTTATTTGTTTGAATTTGAATTTGATTTGAATTCAAATCTAGAGATATTCTAGGAGATTTAAATAGTTAAATCTTTTATAATTTAAATTTGAAACTTATGAAGATTTCAAATTAAAATTAGAAAGAATATATTATCTATCCAAATCTGCTCGATTTTAAATTTAAAGTTTGTAGTTAATTTTAATGAAATGAAAATAGATAATTAGAAATTATGAGATAATTTTAGATTTGGCAAGATTTTAAACTTCCTATTTATTTTAATGAGATTAAAATAAATGATTAGATATTATGAGTTAAATCTAAATTTAAATTTACGTGATTGGATAATATTACTATATTAATTATTTGATAATTAATTTATGATTTGAAATTTAAATGTTGAATTTAAATCAAGAGATAATCTAGAAGATTTAATAAGATTAAAGTTTCAAAAGATTATCTATATCAGTTATCTAACAATTAATTTAAAGATTTGAAACTCAAATATTGAATTTAAATCAGGAAATAATCTAACAGATTAATGTGATTAAATCTTTTAGATAATCAATATTAATTATGTGATAATTAATTTGAGATTTGAAATTTAAAAGTTAAATTTAAATTAATAGATATTTGTAAAGATTTAATTTGATTAAATCATCTATATATCTAATTTAAATCTTGTGAAGATTGTAATTAGTTAATATCTACATTATCAAAATTAAATTTAAATAGAAAGTTTATATTTTATTTTAATGAGATTAAAATAATGATTTGAAAATCATGAGATAATTTCAAATTTGAAAATCCAATAAGTGGGAGATATTTTAATTATGAGATAATTAAATTTGTAATTCAAAATTTAAAGTAAAAAGTAGAATTTGAATTTTGAAATATTAAAGGAGATTTAATTTGGATTAAATCTTTTAATTAAATAAATTAGATTTTGTGAAAATCTTAATTATTTAAACTTGAATATTATCTCTCACAGTTATTATTTAATAATATATTTTGTGAAAAGATTGTTCAATTATTAAATAATAATAAATGCTAGAATAATTAATAATCATTAACTTTTCTATTTTATTAAATTCTGCTAATACTTGATTATTATATGAATAATGTTGCATGCATATTCTATATAGAGTATTTAATTACATGATCTTAGTAACATGTCATATGGGATAGTAGAGCTACTCATATGCAAAATATGAACATACTTACATAACTGATTTTAGGTTACTAAGTAAGTTAGATAACTGGGTAAAATCATTAAATCCCTAATTATAAAATATTGAGTGGGAGAAAGTATGAGATACCTACGGTCTCCATTGTTAGTTTATTATGTACTAGGATAAGCCTCGCCTCAGAATTTTGTTGAGCTCCCGTAGGAGGGTTTTCGTCCGGGTAGTACTGGAAATGAATTTCTTAGGATAAGGTATTAGGTAGACTATATGAGGCCGATCACCCGTAGGAGACAGTCTTATATAGAAAGCTTAATTTAATGGTTACACACTCAACTCGAAATACTGATATCCTCCCGTAGGAGTTCTTGTTAGTAGAGTAGAGGACTAAATTAAATGGCAGTTAGAAATATGGGATATGAGATATTTGTCTTATTTTCTAAATGAAATTGTTTCAGTTTGACTTGTTAATTGCATGACTTCCCGTAGGAGGCTTGTAATTAATGGAAAGTTGAATTACCATGAATATTAGTGATAGTCCTAGGGATACTTCACTTGCATATTGTAGATTTTATTTTACATTATGTTAATTATTCAAAATATTTGTTGCACGATGTTTGCTATTATATGGATTAATTTATTTTCATTCAAATAGATATGTCCTTAATTCCTTTACCCACTGTACTCACACTCACATAACTTGTATGGTTAGACTATGTTGTCTAGATTAGTGTAACCTAGATTTAGTGCTTATGGCTGATAAGTTATTAAGTTTTTACTCTTATATGTTCGTCCACATTTATTGATAAGACTAGTGAAGAAAAATAAAGCATATATGTGGTAGGAGAATTCCTAGAAAATTCATTGATATATGTTGACATACGATGTCCAATATGTTACAACATAAAATTCAAAGAATTCAAACCACCAAAATATTATGCTAAATCTCAGTGAGATTTCTAATGAACATCTTCACCAAGCTATAGTAGCTAAAGGTGAATTTTCTAATCCCTTGCTAAAAGAAAAATGTTTCTTATATAGCATTAAAGGATATTGAAAGAAAATTGTTAGAGATACCTATACAATACTTGATTGAAAGGTAATAACAATTTATTATTCATTAACTTATTTTAGTGGATGACTTAATGAATCTTGGATAGGATTCAAGAATCATTAACCATGTTTGCATGTCTGTTGCAAAGGGTTCTAAAGAAACCAAAGAGTTTAGTGAAGGCAAGTTCACTAAGAGTAAGGACTTCAATAACCATAGTGTATGTACATAAAATGAGAAATATTTAAATTCATATTTGATGAATTTATGAATTAGGACATTAAAAATTGTCAAGCATTTAAGAAAAAATTGATTTTTGTTTCATACTTGATGAAACGATATCATTCTATTTGTCTCAATGACAAAGTTTCTATGTGAAAGAATAATATTCTTAATTACGCTAAATAATATTTTTATTGACCTAAATTATTTTCATTGTATAATACTAATAATGATGAGATTGAACATGATAAATCTATTCATAAGAAAGTGAGTAAGTACTAAGAATAAAACATATTTGTACTTCGGTTATATTAACCTAAATATGGTCCAAAGATTGGTTAAGGATAGGCATCTAAACTTGTTAAAAGCCATATATTCACCAATCTACGAATCTTATCTGGAAGGTAAAATGACTAAATTGTCCTTCGTTAGAAAAGACCTAAGAGTACAAGAATGTTTAAAAATAGTACATATTATTGTCTGCGGGCCCTTGAGCAATCAAGCTCAATGAGGTCTTGAATATATCATTATGAATGATTATTCAAAAATTTTGTTATGTTTACCTAATGTGACTGTTAATTGAATTCTTTCAAAAAGTTCAAAAAATTAAAAGCAGAAACCAAAAGGTAATTAGGAAAAGCATAAAGACTCATCGATTGGATCGAAGCGTTGAATACCTCTATAGAGAATTCTTAGGAATATCTCATAGACAATGAAAATTTTTGGCTATGATTAAGTTGTTGTTCAATTATTCATTATTACGACCCTAAAGTAAGTTATTTCTTGAGGAGCTAACTGATGATGTAATCAGCCTATCTATGGAAGATAGATTAGAGTAAGCACTTATGAAGGATAAATCACTAGAAGATAAACATATATCAGACCCTCATTGTAGTGGGAGGATTGTGAGAAAATCTGGTAGATATTTGGAAATAGGAGAGTCCTATAACCTAGAATCTGATTACTCTATCTACTAAGAGGAAATAGATGATGTTGATATAGATCTTTGGCAAAAGGCAATAGAATCTATATTAGAGTCTATGTACTCTAATAGAATCTGGGATCTTATAGATCCACCTGGAGGGGTAAAACCTTTTAGGTGTAATTAGTCTATAAGAGAAAAAGGAGAATATATGGGAAAGTAAAGACTTTTAAGGCAAGTTAGTTGAAAAAGGATTATATACAAAAAGAATGTCTATTCTATTGTTATGGTCAAATACTCTTTTCCATATACTCTTTTCCATAGTCGTATCTCTTGATTATGAGAATAGTAAATGGATGCCAAGATAGTTTTCTTGAATAGTAATCTTGACGAACGTATCTAAAAGATACAGCCAGAGGGATTCATTGAAAAAGGCCAAGAAAGTAAAGTTTATGAAACTTTAGAAGTATAATTTATAAACTTAAGCATTTGTCTAGAATTTATTGATTTGATCAATACATAGACGAATCTTGTATCTATAAAAGATTCAGGGCAGCAAAGTGATTTTTCTTCTTTATATATATTGATAATATACTAATCATTAGAAATGATATAGGATGATAATCATCAATAAGAATTTGGTTAGCACAATAGCATGATATTTATTATGCTATTGGAATAGTAAGTTGTTACTAATCCAATCTAGAACCTGAACATAGAGTTATAGTCAAATATATCCTTAAGTATCTTCAAAGAAATAGGAATTGTATGCTTGTCTACTCTTGAGAAAGATCTAACTCATGTAAGATATATTAATTCGGATGCTCGATCTGAAAATATACTCCGGAGGATCAACCTTTTGTTATGTGTTAACCCTAATAGTGAGACGTTATAGTGAGTAAGATAGTCTTAGCAGAAGAATCTTGCTGGTCCGTTTACCAAATATTTAGCAATCAAAGTATTTGAGAATCACCTAGAAGGAATAGGACTACGTGATATATCACATTTGCTTTAAAGAGCAAGTGGGAGATTGTTGGAAATATGCCCTAGAAAGCAGTTTCTTTGTTTGGTATTTTAAATAATATTTATTAGATTTAAGTGTTATCTATCTGTTATTAATAAATTCCATATTATGTCCCAATAATATACATGTGATGTTTCTGTTTTCTATTATACAAACGTCTAAAAGTTTCCATGACTAATAATGAGTAATAAATAATTGTTCGTGTGAAGTGTTCACATGTGGCAGACTAAATTATTTATTTTATTATGTCTAAATTAAAAGTTCGCATTCTACAAATAAAGATGGAATATTTTGTTTTGCTATAGAATGTAGTGTTGTCTATTTCAACAGGATTGATGAAGTCTCCAATCATCGAAGTATCTGACTTCTGATAGAAACACTAGTGCGTTATAAGAAAGTTATAAGTGCATTGAACTGGACCAAGTGAAATTAGAATTTAAGGTTAAGTGCCGTAACTCAATATTCTATCTTTCACTAATATAGCACTACTGCAAGATTACCTTAATCCTAGCAATTGTTGGACTTGCTTTCATGAGTTTTATCTTTTTGACTTACTAAAGGACTAGTTCCGATTATATGGTTCGAACTCCGGTATCTTGGAAGATAAGATTTGTGAATTGACGAGAACGTCTTTCATAATTTGGACACCATGCATATAAAGTCACTTTGAGTTTTTTCAAGGATTTGGATAATAAAAAACCAAGCGCCAGGTATTCACTTTATGAATTTGACTGTGTTTGTATGGGCAATTACAAACACCGTAGTCAATTATTATCCATTAGATGAAAAATAGCAACTCAAAGGTAAATATGTACTAGAGGGGTAATACAGTAATTTCACCTAACTAGTACGGCATTGCATCAGGGGTATATCTACAGGTATAGTATATGCTAAATGGATCAAGTTAATTAAAGTATTAATTAGCTTCACAGAAAATATATAACATTTAGTCTTAGAGTGCAATATTGGGCCTATAGTGGAGTGCCCTAATATTAATGGACATGGCTCAGTCATAATTAAGAGTTAATTATGATTATGGGTAGTTGGCCCATTCGGGCTTAGACTATCTGGATCCATAAGGTCCCATGTCTAGCTCACACATAGCCCAATAACTAATTGAATGGTCAGTTAAGACCAATAAGCCCATTAGGATTTACATCTCTTTAAATACTTAAGAAAAAAGTTCTCCTATGTAACTCTAAGATGGTACACGCCACTTATGCACAATAACTGTGCATTTTCGTGTGACAGAGAGAAAAAGAGAGAGTGGAGGAGACGAGCCACTGCGGGAGAAGTCTCGTGTTCGTTTATGGCTGCTAAGGAAGAGATACTCATGGTCGTAAACATGCACTCAAGAAGAAGGAAGATCGTCTTCCGGATTGTTCGCTCATCTCTCGTTAGGAATCAAGAAGGTGCCCACATACCGGATCATTCAACGGGCTCTAGAGAATAGATGAGAAAACTCAATGGTTGTGAAGCGCTTCCAGGTTTTATCTAAACCAAGATCATTTTTAAAATACCTATTCTGTTATGTTCTTGATTTGTTTACAAAACTGCGGAAATCGTTTTGGGAAAAATCGTTTTTCGAAATTTATTGATTAAGAATTTCCAACAGAAAGCTCTAAGCAAGTTGCGGAGAGCCAGGGACGTAGGCAAACTGTCGTGTTTGTCGAATCTCGTAAAAATAGCATTTGCATCTCTCTATCCCTATCTCTTTAATTTATTTACTTTGATATTGTGCTTATTTATTTGCTATTTTTACTTGCCCCATTTATTATTTTCTCAATCTTGTTACTTTATTCAAAAAGTTTTTAGAAGTCTTAAAAACTCAATTCACCCCTCCTCACTATTCTTGGGATAACAAAGATCTTCTTTAAAAGACTTTGCGGCCTTTTTAACACTCTACTAGTAAAAAATCGCATCGACAAAAACATGAGATCGCTTAGCGCTTCTTACTTCTCCATAAGTTTCTATGGAAGTTCAATGAGATCACTTTTCAGTCACATACTTCACTTTTGCTCTTGCTGTTAGAGAAGCGACATTTTTCAGCGTACTAAGAGTTCGATCCTTATTAAACTCATAAAAGGTTAACTCATTTATCTATATGAAAGAGATGTCAACAAGAGTACGGTGGCACTATTTGATCACTTCTTTACACCTACTAACTCAATCAACAACATCGACAAAAAAGAATTGAGAGAACTTATAACAAGTTCAGTTGAAGACTTGAGCAGAAATTATTAATCACAATGGCATATAGTCAACTATTTTATCGAAGAAAATTTTTAACACGTCAAGGACGCATTAAAAGCTACGAAGTTATTATTATGTGGTTTCTTGACCACCAAACCTGCCTAATTTCTAAAAAAAGCAACTAGTTAATTAAAAATGGGATAATTACTCATTATTATATAGTCACTCAATTTCAATATTATATTATATAGTTTTCTATTCACAAAATTTGAAAATCTAAAGTCACCTTTATAATTTTTCATTTTACAATCATTTTACTATATATTTTTTCTGTAATTCCTTTTTTCCCTCTCATTTTGAAATTTAGACTCTTATAATTCTTCAAAAAATAATGAATAACAGTAAACATATTGCTCATTTTTTTAGACTGAATTATTATAAAATTCACGTCTTGTTACTTTACTTTATTTTTCAATCTTTATTTTTCAATTGGTTTCATACGGACATATAATAAATCTTAAAATTCGTTGCTGAAGTCAATGTTCCATAATATTATTCATGTCTTCGTCGTCGGCTTTTTGTTATAATAATAATATGGGCTTTATTTATCTATTTATGAATATTTATTTTATTTTAGGCAAGTGGTAATGCAACTATTCATCTTGTACACCGTTGGATGGTGACCATAGATTTTTATTTTCGTATTTTCATATTTTTTTTAACCGACTTATTTGATAGTTAATTAGAATCCAAAAATTACAGAGGGGAGAGAGAGATGGAGAAAAGCATATTAAGGAAGGCGAGGAGGGAGAAGAGAAAGTAGAAAGTAGAAAATACATAAGAAAAGGAAAAAGAAAAAGAAAAAGAAAAAGCATATGGGGAGTTGGGTTAAGTGGACGCCGCAGCAGCTGTGTTTTCAATGGCAAAGACCTACTCCTACTCTTACCAGTACAATCCCTGGTCGTCGGTCAGAGTCAGCCCCCAATCTCATAGAGATAGCTTATCGGCGTCGACATCGGAGAATCAGAATCTACTTCAACAACTCATCAACATCTGCCTCCGATGATGATGTTACTCGCAGAAAACTACCACCTTCGTCTCCGTCTCCGTCTCCGTCTCCATCTCCATCTCCATCTCCATCTCCGTCTGCAATTCAACTTTACTCCGACATTGAAAGGTTATCTATCTATCTATCTTATGTTGTTTAATTTGTCAATTTCAATATAGAAATCATATATAGCCATAGACAAGACAATTTGTTGGGATAGATTTGATTTGGATTGGATGCATACTTGTTTCAGATTACTGACGGAGACTGTGAAGCAATCACAAGATGCCTGGGGAGGTTTAAGAGACTGGACTGAGGTTGAGGTACTAAACTATACTTATAATATACTAGTAGTAATATTTTTATTTTTATTTTTATTAGTTGTTAATTAGCAATAATCTCCCAATTCATTTGAATTGAATTGATTTGATTGTTAGTATTATGACTTTTGACTTTGGTCTTGGAGGGAGCATGGGTTCTGAAACCGAAAGGGTCACCACCCAAGTCTGTTGTTCATTTTGTGGGCGGCATCTTTGTTGGAGCTGCTCCTCAGCTCACCTACCGTTTGTTTCTTGAACGCCTCTCTCAAAAGTCAGTGGTCTAACTCTCTCTCGACTTTTATCCTTTACCTTTTCTTTTTTTTTTTCACCTTAACCAAAACTAACAAAACGATATAATATAATATGCATATCTATCCATCCATCCATCAGGGGTGTTTTGGTTATTGCAACTCCTTATGCTAGTGGCTTTGATTACTTCTTCATTGCCGATGAAGTCCAGTTCAAATTTGATAGATGCTTTCGCTTTCTTAGAGATACCGTAAGTATATATATATACACATATTTTCTTTTTCAATAATCTATTACACTCCTTCTTCCAAAAAAAAAAAAAAACAAAACAACACAAAACTCAAGATACTCAGTTTTACAGGTCTCTGATCTTCCGACTTTCGGCATTGGCCACTCTTTGGGATCTGTCATCCACCTTTTAATTGGTATACCAAAACTTTTTCCCAACTTCTTTTATTATCTGCTGCAACTCAATATAACTTAAACTACAACTTTTGACCAGGTTCAAGATATGCTGTACAAAGATATGGGAATGTCTTAATGGCGTTCAACAACAAGGTATCTCTACTCTCCAAAGTTGCAATTGTTACTCATTAGTACTAGCGCTGTAGGCGCTACCACAGAATTCTCTGCTTCATCAGATGACTTAAAGGTGAAATGAGCACAAAATACAATGGATGATTTTAAAACTTTTTCCTTTTTTTTTTTCTCAGAAAAGGGAAACTTCATTAAGCATTAACCATTTAAAATAAAGGATGTTGGTTTGTTGGTTTTCTCGTTCTTCCCTTCTTTTCATTCAGTTACTCTCCATCTTAAAAAACGATTGAGACTCTTGAGGAATCTCTTCTTCCTTTTCTTTGTTTACTTCTATTTTGTATTTTTTTTTCCCCCATAAAACTCTTCTATTATCCTTTTAGACAGAAAATTAAATTATTGAACTGATAAAGGTTAACAAATTGAACTGATAAAGGTTAACAAAAGTTTCTCTGGTGATGTCACAGGAAGCAAGTTCTGCTATTCCTTTGTTCTCACCTGTTCTTGTCCCGATGGCTCAAAGCATTGGCCCAATTTTGTCACAAATTGCATCATCACCAACAATACGTCTCGGGGTAAGAATGCAATGCATTACTGTATTTTACTATGTGATGCAGATACGTACATATATATATATATATATATATATTTAGTAACACTGCAAATATCTCACCCATCTAAAACACATTTTGTGAATTATGTTGTCTATTCATTGCCAGTGAATACAAGGAAGAGTTTGAACATTTAGTGAAATAAGCATATGCCGGGTTTGCTTTATATAGTTTGACTATGTTTATTCCATGTTGCTGCTCATACTAATAATTAAATTTTGTACTTTTTAGGACACAAATTTTGTGTTTATGCTTTGTTTATACTTTTTCTGTTTTGGTGGTTGTTGGAGACAGTAATGCAGGTAACACATCTTATCTTCTACAAATTCTTGCAGGCGGAGATGACTCTGAAGCAACTAGAAAACCTTAGCCCTCCCATTATGAAGCAAGTTCTTCCTTTAGTTGAGCAGCTTCCTCCCTTGTACATGGATTTAGTCAAGGGAAGAGAAGATTTTACTCCAAAACCTGAAGAAACTAGAAGACTTGTACGCAAAAGCCTCTAACTATCAATAAGTTAGTTTTATTATGCATTTGCCAGTAGCTTTTGCTTATTATATGATTACAGGAATTTTTTCACAAAACTCACAATTCCTATTGTGAAATCCTCTAAGCTATCTAGAGTTTTTATTCTTTCAGGACCTGGATATTTATTCTTTTGCTTTACTGTATAATGATGGTGTGGCAGAAAACACAAGAAGATTTTGCACTTTGAGGCGCACTACTGATCTAGGACATGGTAGAGAAAAGAGAAGAGAGAACAGAGTGAACTATAGGAGTATAGAGCGAGAAAGTAGAATAATAGATAGAAAAGATAGAGGAAAAAGAATGGGCCAGAAATATAACTAATACTAATCATAAATATCCTAATTATTAGTTGTAATATTGCATCATAATCGTCTTGGGCAATGAATTCATGTTGGACGTTAATAGAGCTATGGATATACTACATTAGTGGAGTGGCATCTTTGGGTTGTCCCTTTTCTCTGTAAGAACTAAGAAGTCCTTGCTGTCGGACATTGCCATACTTGCCGTGCAGCAATTTTGCGCTGTTCTTTTGGATGATGGGACATTTTTCAAGTAACTTGAAACTTAATAACATAAACTAGGAGTCTAGGACTCAACTATGCATTTTCAATTTTCTGCTATGAAGTAGTCTTCCTTGAGTTTTATCTTTACTTATTTCCATTCATGAATGTCTCTTCAGATAAAGTCATACTATGGCATTTCGCGAAATCTTCTGGTGAAATTCAAAGACGATGCAATTGATGAAACTTCAATACTGGCACAGTTGCTTAGTTCAGAATCAGCCATTAGTTCAATGCTTGACATGTCAATTCGCCTTTTGCCAGGAGATCATGGGCTTCCTTTGCAACAGGTATTTTTGCAGCTTTGTTGTTCGGCATGCATTTTGCAGGCCCTTTGTAACGGCCATTATAAAAAATTCCATTTTGCAGGCCCTTCCAGATGTTCCACCAGCAATGGCAGATGCAGTAAATCGTGGAAGCGAGTTTCTGGCAAATCTATCTACAGGTACACCATGGGAGACTGTTGCCAAAGAAGTCGGAAATACATTAGGCGCAGACTCAAGGATCCTTCGAACAGAAATATCAAAAGACATCGACCTACTAGTGGATGTGATTACATCTTGGATGGCTTCTAGTACTGGTCAGAAACTTTTGAGGCCATGATGAGGATATCCTCTTACTTATTATAGTATTCTTCAGGGACGTCCCAATTACAGAATTTGAGCAACATGGATTCCACATTTGGGGGCGGTGGTGTTTATTTAGCGATCATGGATTTCAATCAAGCTAGTTGTTTGTAAAGGGACAACTATAACATTAATAGAAAAGAGAACCGTAGATTGTCCATTAAATTGTGGATGTATTCTACCGTGTGTTATCGTCATTATAGAATAAGACATAGATGTGAAGTGCTGTTCATGCAGATAGTTTAAAAGTAAAGAAATGTACATTCATATTTTTCCTTTTTCTTTGCCATGCATAAGTTCAAGGCCTCTGAAATGCCGACAGAGATGATCACATTGTAGAAGTAGCCTGAACTGAAATGTAGAGGAGATGACCCGCTTCCTATATAGGAAAGCAACAGTAGAAGAGGTTTCTTAGACGAAGTCAGTTTAGAGAGGAAGAGGCTCTTACACGAAGTCCATTCCGGAAGATCAAGATTCAAGACACAAAATGGCCTTCCGCCTTTATAAGTTTTTTCCTTTATTTTTTTCAATTCCAATACAGAAAAGTACTAAGCATGCTCTAATCTATTCTACTCAGAAACAATAATCTTATCCATTCTCGTACACCAAACGCGGTCACTCAACAGATAAATATGCTGAATACGTTGCAATGTTCAAGCCCCTAGATATAAGTGCCTTCAAATATAAGTTGAGAGAGAGCTGTAACCATCTTGACTGTAAGTAATGAAATCATCTCTTAATTTCCATGCAATAAGTTTCTTATTATCTATTTTCATTGATGGACCATTCTCTTTTGCATTATAAGAAGCGCACCAAACGGTACGTTTTAATCGGATCTTTCAGATATC
Organism: Parasponia andersonii; assembly: GCA_002914805.1. Classification (NCBI taxonomy): domain Eukaryota; kingdom Viridiplantae; phylum Streptophyta; class Magnoliopsida; order Rosales; family Cannabaceae; genus Trema; species Trema andersonii. The sequence goes on from JXTB01000655.1 coordinate 25,014, forward strand.
TTGTTGCTCATTCTGCTTTTTTTTCTATTTATAGGTGTTGTTTGTTCCCAAGAACAATGAATTATCCAAAATTAGCTCCTAAAATAGAAGCATAAAACGGCACATTATCATTATGTCCCTCTATTTTCTAGTCGTCAAAGAAAAAAGAAATAATTATTCAAGTGTGGGACCAACATTTCCTCCTATTGACTGATTGACACGTGGCGCTAATTAAAGAGTTAATACAATGATTAAATGGTTGATTAATAGCATTTAATTAGCTTTAGTAAATAATTTATGTATCAATAATTGTATCACATCATCGGAAACAGTGGTAGTTGCCCCAAAATTTATAATAGGGTACGTGATGATGGTCACGTGAATTTTCTTAGACCTCAAAATGAAATGAGATCAATTAGACCCCATCAACTCTTTAGAACAACTAAACGTCTATCAGACCCAACTGATTGGGAAGCCTTATGGGTTCTGATCAAACCCCTCCAACCTCATGACCCTTAGACCATTTCTCTTCATGCCAAGACTAGGTATGAGATCTGAGAGGTCGGGCCAATCACCTTGATCTAGAGCAATTTGATGATATTAACGGAAAATATCAATTGGTTTCAAATTGTGGATAAGCCACGAGCATGAAGTCAAGTCAATGATTATAAATCAAGCACTTCTTAAGAGATAATCCAAATATTTTTTTTTTCTTTTTTGTTTTTTGGTGTCTTGAACAATCCAAGAGAATTGGTGCCATTCAAACTTAGTTGCTACGTGCCAACAAGGGGATTATCCATGTACCCTTTTCTTTTGTTCTTTAATCTTCACATATTGAGCATGATAAGTTTTGGAGGGGCTAAAAATCTTGTTAGATTGTTCTTTATTTGTTTACTTGGTTATTTGCTTATTAGTTTTATCTCTGCTTTTGGAAAAAAGAAAAAAAAAAAGAAAGAATTTTAGACGTTTTATGTGTGATTTCTATTATCCTATGATGAGAAATGCTTTCTTTGGTGATTTCTATTACCCTATGATTGGATTTGTATATAGCTTCTGGAAAAATGGCTCAGATCTAAACAAGACACTAAGCTTGCCATCTCTTCTTCCGATACCTAAGACAAAGTATACTTAGAAACGTCGAGAAAACATGGACATTTGGGAAAACGGCCCCAACAACAAGTAATGACCATAAACAAGAACCCACTTACACATGCACGCCTCTCTTCTTCTTCTAGCTTTCTCTTAAATAAATCAAAACCTCAAGAAAGAGCTAATCTATTTTTCTGATAAAAAAAAAAAAAAAAAAGAAGAAGAAGAAGAAGAATATATAATTCCCTTCCAATCCAACTATAGGAAAACAGCTGAATTTTCATGGAGTAGCTTCCAAACCATTTTATAATTGGCAGTAATTATTTCAATAACGTTATTCTGTTTTCACTCCTAAGAGACTTGTCTTATTCCAATCAAACTAACGGACGTCATATTTATTAGCTAGTTCTCCATTTATTCATCCAAAAGTTGGGTATGAAAATATGATCCCTTACATTACATATAAGAAATAATACCTAGCGGTAAGGACCGCTCCATCTAAGGATGAGTTCAGGTTCAATCCTATGAAGATCTCTTCTACTTTGCCAAGCCAAAAAGGAAAAGAAAAAAAAAAAAAAACAAATTACTAAATTTCACACAATCTCCTGGATTGCTAGTTTTTGTCGCTTACAAATTTACATAATTGAAAGGAAGAAAATACAATCTCAGTTTCAAGAACTTAAACAAAAGATCGACAAAAGTTGAGAAGGGCTATGCCACCACACCCATCTTTTCATCTATTCTTCGTGATACAAATACAGGCCAAGGCCAAACCGAGCACATGCTCTGCAGAAAGCAATCTCTTCCGCTGCAGCAACCGGATCCACAGTGTGGCCGTCACTGGATGATATTGTACCAGATGATTCACGGAATGCCTGTACTCATGTGTCAGATCAAGTAAAATAGTTGAACGATGTTAGACATTAATGTCTTTTGAAGTAATACAGCATTTTAAAAAAAGAAAAAAAGAAGGAAGAACAATCATATCAACTTATTCTCCTGTTTCTCGTCTTATCATCTTGTTTCTGCCCTTGTGTCACTATCCAAATCAATGTGAAACTGAACTCCTATTATGTAGCAGCGAACAAGGTTGCTAAAGGATCTTAAGGATGTCTTTAAAAAGTAGTCCTCAAAGTTTCACGCATGTCATTTTTCGGACTGAATGGAAGGGTCATGATTTTAAACTTGAATTAATCAATCGAAACATCTCATGCTCAGACTAATTGATTGCTTTCTCTCATAATTGATATGTGTCATAATCGAATCGCGGAACTGTAAACCAAAGCAATCCTCATTATTATATTTTAAACGACGTGCCAGGTCACCCAAATACTTCCTGCTTAAGATGGAAACCTACTTTTCTAATGACCAAAGAGTTGGGACGCTCCTGGATTGTCAATACGCTTAAATTCATAAACTAAATACCATACTGGATATGAACTTCCCTCAAATAGCCCCAGTAATATATCATCCCTTTTGAATCAAATCTCCAAAAGTTGAAGCTCACACTGCTCGAAAAGGCTCTTCCCATCAAACCCTTAGTTACCAAACTTAACCCTCTTAGTTTGTTAAGGTCTCATGTTATCTATTGACGTTTTCTTTGTTTTCCCCCTACTCCAATTGGTCTTACGTGGTGAAAATGAAAAAAATAAGAAAGATTACATGAAAATATTTGTACTAGCACCCTTAAAAATCTCAAACGAATGCCCAGGTCAACCGAATAGTTTTTTTTTTAATTAATGGTTGTCTAACCAAAGCTTCCAAACTCCAAATATGATCCACAGGGCTAGTGGGTTCATTAGCTTAAAATTACTATCACAGTTAGGACATGTTTATCTCGATTTAGGATTGATCTTAATTTGCAATCATCATTATGTAAAGGCTATCTTGCATAGGAGTTTCTATTTATCTTAAGGAAAACACTACGTATCCTAAATTTTGTACAACACATGTGGCGTATAATTTGTCACCATCTAATCGTATTGATACTTAAGCATTATCTTTTATCTTAATTTGCAATTGTCGCTATGTTAGGGGTCTGTGTTGCAGTTAGAGTGCCTATTGATCTAAATTTGCAATTACCATTATGTTAGGGTTTGTCTTGCAGTTAGGACTGACTATCATTAAATTAAATGGGCCTAGAATTGAAACAAAAGAAATAGCATCACACATTTTCGTGTTGTGCCTCCCAGTCAAAGATCGTTCCTCCCCTCTCTTTCTACCGTTTCCCATTCTCTTTATTTCCAAATTTGCGGGTGATTTCTTTCTTTTATTCTATAAATGAATCTACTACTTTACTCGAAATTTGGTCTTATAATTTCAAGTCACAGTTGAATTAGTTATGCATATTTTACATTTATTAATTAAGAATAAAAAACTTATCGGCCAACTACAATTCACAAGTTTGATTGTTAATAACAAAAGAAGTTTTTGAAATAAATACTGCAAACTCTGTTTTTGATAATTGAAAACAATTTATTTGTTTTCAAGTCTCAGCTCCTTTAAAAAAAGCCTTGTAATATCCAAGTTTATAAAAGACAGATCGTTTCCTCATTTTTAAGCAAAGGAAGCAGCGAAGGAGTGGATAAGGATGGAGAGATGTTCATAGAAATTAGAAACAGAAAATAGAAACTGAAATAGAAATAATTTGATTGGTTGGTTGGTTCATCATGGCTGAGAGTGAGTAAGAGGCTCCCTCAGAACTGAACGTAGCTTTCAGCATAGATATACAAATCTCAGACAAGGCTGAAACTTATAATTATAAGAGTTCAATCATAGGGAGCACCATGCCTCAGACTCAAATATTAACATTAAAACCATCATAATACACAAAATTACAACTAAACCTAAACCTAAACCTAAGACTAAAACCTAAATCTAAGACTAACATATATTATGTCTACAGTGATATTATAATCCTCGATAAACAAAAACAAAAAAAAAACATAAAACAGCCACAACTAGAACGCCGCCCCAACCGCACGCCTTCCGTTCTGAGATATGCTCTTTTACGCCTTTATTTATAGGCGAGGTAACAGTTACACCCTCAGGCCTCAACAAACCCTAGGCCCATTCTCTCTCTTTCTTTCTATTTTTCTTACTTGCTAGGAACATACGTGCTTAAGTTAAAACTCTAAAATGCCAACCGGCGCTAGTTCAGTTGATCTAAAACTTGAAAAATGTGTTCAGCTGATCCTAGATTTGAGGGATGTGTGTATGAGTTTGGGGGAGTCAGGGTTCAAACTTTGATACAATGTGTGTTATTTTCTTTTAAATTTATAGTAAATGCTGATCATTAGTTAAAGTTCAACTTTTTTAAAAAAAAATTAAAACTCTAAAATGTATTCTTTTGAACATTTTTTGACAAAAATACCCTTCTAAACTTTGGGGCATAGTTTGCTTTTTGTTTATTTATTTAATTTTTTTCTAATCTCCTAAATTATCTCCAATCTTCTCCGAATTTCTACAATCTAATTGAAACTTTTTTTTTTCCTTTTATCAAGTTATTCGTGATTTAGATTGCTCTAAATCTCTTTCGTTATTGGATATTGACTATGAATAAAGAACATTTCTGCATTTAAATATTATGAAAATAATTTCATATATTTTGTATTTAAGTTTTGAGATCTTGACAAATATTAAATATTTTGATGAATTTTGACAAACATTTCAATGATATTTTTAACTTTTGTTTTTAACATATTTTCGATAATTTTGGATAGTCTACAAAGGTCTTTGATGTAGGTCTCCTTAAGTCGAAAATTCGACCATTTTCAACCTAATTTTGATGTGATTCAATGATATTTTAGGATATATTTTCGACAATCATCTTTAGTAAATTACTCGATGACCGTCGAACAGTGGTCATCAAAATGCTACTCGAAGCTTTTCAATAGAATTTTGTCGCTAATGTCAAACTTTCATATACCACATTTTTCAATCATTTACATTAATAATTGTTGTGGGTCTAAAATCTTGTCAGGTCGCATGAGTAAGATTAAGTGCGACCTCTTCCGAAAGAGTTACGTGCGACCTCCACCGCATAAGTTAGTGCGACCTCTTCCGAAAGAGTTAAGTGCGATCAGAATGAAAAGGAAACTAGATTAAGTTTCGTCAAACGGGTAACTTACAAAGAAAGGAAAACAAAAGTTTTTCTGTAAAAGATCGACCAGTCATCTCATTTAAGTGATTACCCAGTTATATTATTACTCAAATTGTATTGTCCGATTATACAGTTGCCCATTCTCACAATTGGGAAACATTGAGCTATCCTCAACTATATAAAGGGAGTTCAATGTTTCAGTGGGGAATTTTTGGAAGAACCTTTTAAAACTCTTACTTCTTCTTTACGAACAATACATTGTAATTTTGAGTTCTTGTAATTCTCTAGAAAATAGTAAAAAACAGTGGACGTAGGCTCATCTTTTTTGGGGCTGAACCACTATAAAATTCTTGTCTCTTTATTTGCTTTAGTTAATTAACAATTTTCACACACAAGCCACATCTTGCAATTTTTCTAAATTTATTGTTGACAAAACCTCCGTCAACAATTGGTGCTAGAAGGAGAGCTATTCTGGTAGAAAATTTTGTCCATTCCGTTTCTTTCAACAATAGCAAACACCAGAAACACCGGAACTAGCCAAAATCATCCCCAAAGTACCGCTGTTGCACAGACAGATCCTGCTCATGATCAGTCTGCCGTGACCGCACCGGAAAAAATTGTTCAGAGACAGGATCGCATGGAGGAAGCACTGGTGAACCTTCAGCAAATTACAAGTCAGATTAATGACTCTCTACGGTGATTTGCTGAGGGACAGATGCTAACTCCACCACAGTTCGAACGTCCTAGAGAACATCCTACTCAACAACCTGAGAAAGGAATTCAGATACTGGAGACAGAGAAACGCGACCAACCTAAAGCCCGGCAAGAGCGTCGAGGAGATTGCATCTCCAAGGGAAAAGGCAAGGTCGCAGACTTGCCTCTGGTATCTGGTACTGAAAGTTCGAGCACTGATCGTGATTGTGGACAACCTTCCCAGAGAGCAGCCATCAATTGTGATTATCTTGAACACGAGCAAAAACGTCAATCGATGAGTGTCTTTGAAAGATCAGTAGGGAATCTCGACAGAATCCTACAGACCTGAGATAACATCTAGATCAGCGATGTAGTCAGGAGCGATCCACATCATATCTTAACGATCAAAGCCGATCTCGTCGCACTGTTTCATCGGAATCCCTAAGATCGCAGCACACCATACCTAACCAACCCGCCTTATATCGTGACAACGATCAGAGGTCACTCCTACCACCAGTATGAGAGAATGTTCTCCCTCTGAACGTCGATGTTCATAATCTGAGGATTGCTTTAGATGCATTTGCTGGTTGGGACGATGAGCTCGCAGATGTGTATCGTCAATCGCCATTCAGCGAGGAGGTTCGAGCTGCCGCCTTACCTACTGGATTTAAACTTCCCACCATAAACACTTTTGATAGGAAAACTAATCCGCAGGACTATATGGATCACTTCAGCGACCTGATGGAACTTCATCGTGTTGATGATCTCGCATGTTGCAGATTTTTTGCTATAACTCTCACGGGAGCAGCAAAGAAGTGGATTCGAGGACTCAAGTCCGGCTCAATTTCGTCTTGGCAACAACTCCAGACTGCATTCTTGAAGCAATTTTAGGCTGCGAAGAATTTCACTGTTCCACTGGTTAGTTTGTCTGCTATTCGGCAAGGTCCGGAAGAAACTCTACGATCTTACTTAAATCGCGTTACCTCAGAATTAGCAAAGATCAACAACCCACCTGAAGGAAGAGTTTTAACTCTAATGATGGCTGGGGTGCGACCAGGAACTAAACTCTAGGAAGATTTACTTGAGCTAGAATGCAGAACCCTTGAAAACTTCTATCGAAGAGTTGGTCGACATCTAAGGGTGGAATTTTCACGCGAAAACCTTCATAAGACGACAAAAGGAGGAGGAAAGGATGCTGCCAAAGATGCGACCACAAACAACAACAATAATGATAAGTTGAACAAAAGGAGTAATGAACAATCGTTTAAGAAGCAGCCCAAATAGAAAAAACAGGAGATTTCAAGAACTCCCATGAGGTTCAATAATTATACTGAATTGAACGCACCCATAGATCATATCTATGTGGTCACAAACCAACAGGAGCAGTATCGTCAACTGGAATTGATGAGAAGAGATAGAGCGAGGCGCGACCCCAACAAGTTTTGTCAGTATCATAATGACATTGGACACGATACCAATAATTGCTTTGCTATGAAAGAAGAGATCGAAAGATTGATTAAAGAAGGGCGACTGCGACAGTACTCTAAACAGAATAATAAAAGGCGAGAAGAAAACCGACAGCGACCTCCAGAAATTCAGCACGAGGTGCGAACTATTTTCGGAGGACCACACATTGGCAGAGATTCCAAGAGATCGCAGGATAGGTATGCACAAGAAGCTCGGCAGCAGCTGTTAACCAACGTCATACACCTCAAACAGCGACCACGAAAGCTTCAGCGAGTACCGGATATAGCTATCTTAATTTGCAATCATCATTATGTAAAGGCTACCTTGCATAGGAGTTTCTATTTATCTCAAGGAAAACACTACATATCCCAAATTTTGTACAACACATGTGGCGTATAATTTGTCACCATCTAATTGGCGTATTGATACTTAGAACAAATAAATTAAATACTATTGAATGATGACAAATCACATGCCACACGTTTCAGTATTAAAATTTAGTACAAAAATTGGTACCTTAAGCATTATCTTTTATCTTAATTTGCAATTGTCGCTATGTTAGGGGTCTGTGTTGCAGTTAGAGTGCCTATTGATCTAAATTTGCAATTACCATTATGTTAGGGTTTGTCTTGCAGTTAGGACTGACTATCATTAAATTAAATGGGCCTAGAATTGAAACAAAAGAAATAGCATCACACATTTTCGTGTTGTGCCTCCCAGTCAAAGATCGTTCTTCCCCTCTCTTTCTACCGTTTCCCATTCTCTTTATTTCCAAATTTGCGGGTGATTTCTTTCTTTTATTCTATAAATGAATCTACTACTTTACTGGAAATTTGGTCTTATAATGTGGCGACCAAGATCTTGAATCAATTAATGAAATTGAAGAATTAAAGTCTAAGAACAGACAGAGAAAAGGAAAGACATGAAGTAAAATAAAAGAACACACCTCTCCGTCAGATCCCCTTATAGTAACACGGTACACAACAGTGACAGAGCCATTGTCAGAGAATATAACATCACGAATTTCTCCGCACCATCCTGCCAAAATTTCAGTTAGAGATGATTATTGATCACTAAAAGATGATAAAACTAACACTTATCATAACAAGAAGAAGAAGAAGAAATTTTATAAATTTAAGGATGATGATGATGAGGAGGAGCACATAGAGATTTTGATGGGCGCAATGGTATTCAACTAAAAAATAGGAATAGGAATAGGAATAGGAATTTTGGTGGATTGGATAATGACGAACCAGGAGCATAGAAGCTCAACATCCTGTTTGCGTGGTACCTAAACAAATGAAAAGAAGATGATCAGAAGAATCGAAAATAAGTGCTCAAAAGGAGAAGAAGATAGGAGATAGGAGATAGGAGATAGGAGATAGGAGATAGGAGATAGGAGATAGGAGGAGGTTACCAGGGGATGAAGGGGGTGGAGGGAGGAGAAGGGGTTTTGATGATGTTATCAGGGATTCTTTTGTTGAGGTCCCTCAGGATCTCAGCAAGAGGACGGGTGATGCACGAGGAGTTTGCCGGCGAGAATGACTTATCAAGTGGCACCACATAGTTTGTATTCGGCACTCCTCCCCCGCCGCTCTTCTTGGATTCGCTGCTGCTGCTGCTACTGCTACTGCTGCTGCTGTTGCGGCTCACAGCACGCACACAAGTAGGACTACGACTAGGACCTGCTCTCTTCCACAATCGGACCTCCTTCTTAGCAGAATTAGAAATACTCAACACAGATCTTCCCTGTTTCAACTTAAACAAAGCTGATGATGATGATGATGATGGTGATGAACACAAAGACACCGCTGATACTGATGGTGATGGTGCCGCAGATTTAGTCATCAACGGATTGCTCTGCATCTGCAACGCCATGTTCTTGCTTCAACTCCTCCTCCTCCTCCGATCACTCACAGAAAAAGAGGAAAGTAAACGCCTACTTTCCTTCAAACTCTGACTATCTGTACCCTCGACCCTCGACTTGGACTTTGGGGTAGATGAACTTCCCCATCTTGGCTTCTTCTACTTCTACTTTTTTGCTACCAATTATTTTATTTCACAAAATACCAAATCGGAACACGCTTTTTTTCATAATTTTAAAAATAAATAATCATGTGTCCACCCAATGCAATTGTTTTCTTTGCTTTTCCTATTACAAAAATTATTTACTTTCTCATTTCCCCCCAAAAAAAAAAAAAATTATGTTTTCCTTAACAAATTAACTCTTTCACTGTTATTTTTTCACCTGAAAAAGAAAAGAAAAAGAAACGACGGCAAAACAATAGAGACCGAATGAGATAAATAAGGCAATTTGGCATAATGGTATTTTGTAAAATGTTGTTATCGTGAGGGTTGTAAATGTAATATTATATTTATCGCTAATCGATGAATGCGTCTGCTGTCTGCGCCGGCCCAATTCCACTCCCACCTACCCCCTCCCATCCAATTTAAATTTTATGGACCTCCTATCCAAATTCCAATGTTGAGATGATATTAATAGTGTCAACGACACTCTAATACATTTGAATGGAAATGGAAATTTGAATGGTAATGGACGAATTAAAATTTATCAGTAATTCGTCAAAAATCCATTAAAAATCTGTAAATTATAATATCAATAATTCGTCAAAAATCCATAAAAATTTGTAAATTATGATATCAAAATTCATGAAAGATCGTAAAAAAATTCATTTAAAAATAATAAGACGGTAGAAATTTACCTTTTTTTGCTTTATATTTCAAAAATATTAGTTTTTACTTTATTTCAAAAATATACATTTTTTAAGTATACATTTATTTGCATTTACAGTGTGTACATTTTTAAATATATACTGACCCGGCCACAGAAAATGGATCCGAAATGGACAAATGTACATAATAAAGTCATTAAATCGCTATTTATTTTTTATATTTTCAGTCTCACTATTTATTTATCATCAAATTTGAGTTGTATGTTTTCTTTTTCTTATTAGAAAAAAAAAAGTATAATTTTATATCCTTTCATATGTGTGTGTGTTTTTTTTTTCTTCTCTCTATTCATTTTGGCAAAGGTTACAAAAATGGAGCATTGAGCACATAAAGAGGAATAAATAGCAAAAGGACAAGTCCGAAATATCAAGATCGGATCACTGATATCAAGAGGCCCCGAAGCATGTTGAAACGATGTTGTCACCTTAACTGGGAGAGCTTTTGGTGGAGGATGATTTCAACCTCACTCCGTAGGCTTTCCAAATCCATTGCATAATCCTTTTGGTATTCCTCTGCCGTCAAATCCTGAAGCTGCTGCCTCATCCTCTCCAATACAACGTCCAGACCGCACAACTCCTTCAAAACCTGAGCTTCCGTTGTCCTCAGTTGCAATAGACTTCTAATGGCCAGGAGGGCCTGTACTAGAGAGAGTATAGTTATTGGTTAATGGTTAGCAAACTAGCTTGGTTGTTTTGTATCATTACCATTTGCTATTGTATGCGTGTTATTCAATCATTTGCATTCATTCTTATCAAGCAGCTAAAAGAAAAATACCTTCTCTTGTAGATCAAGGTCAGAAGAAGCTGTTATTAGATCAACAACAGACTTGAGGAGAATGCGACTGCTGAAAAGAGGCACCACAATCACATCATCATCTGCATCCTCCGCAAGATCACCCACAAGCAACACAGCCTTCTTTTGCAATCGAATATCAGTGGTTGCATTGCTGAGTATGTCCTGAAACACTTACCTCCGGTTATATATTATTCATTGGTAATCCACAAGCTAGCTAACATACATAGCAAAAACTTCATTCAGCTCACCTGCAGGAGCAAAGCTCCAGCTTCCGCATAGAACAATTCCTGACCATCAAAATTATTTCGAATCAAAGCCGAAACAGCATACAATCCTTTGTTGGCCTCTTCGACGACATGCGATTTGACCATCTTCATAAGCTTGGAGAGTGCCCCGAGTTCCAGCACCTGAGGGAGGGAGGGGGGCACGCAAACGTTTCAGCCAAAGTAAGAGAAAGAGAAAAGAGAAAGGTGGGGTGGGGTGCAACGAGCATGCCATGCCTGCGTCTGAAGAGAAGGATTATTTTGAGCGGATTTCCCAAGAATCCAAGCAGCAAGAGTCCTAGTATGTGGGTCAGGATGATTAAGCTCTTGTATAACCACAGCAAGGCCTCCAAGTTTGTTCAAATCTGGAAGACAAATGGCATGACATGACATCTATCAGATTGCAAGATTCATAATCATAAAATTCTTGATTTGATTATTATCCTATACACATAACAAAGAGAAGTAATGACAAAGAGAAAGAGAGGATTATTATTCAATTAAAGTAGGGGGGAAAAAACAAAAATAAATACCATGTGCATTATGAATTGGCTCAACAAGTATAAGAAGCTCCTGGAGTGCTCGGTGTCTATCTTGGAGAGACAAATTCGAGGAATTGTTCAATAAGTCGTTTATTGCGATTTGCATGAGCTCCACATCTGATGGCATATTGAGATTGTTCATAAGCTCCTTTAATTCGGATTGCCGCTTGTTTAGGTCATCAGTAGAGACATGTTTGGCTGATTCTTTCATTATCGCAGGATCAGAATGACCTGAAAAAATGCAATTAAGTTTGAAATACAAATACAATACAATAGCATAGACACACAAATAGAATAGAATAGAATAGAAAGAGAAAGAAAGAGAAAGAGACCTATGGCCCACTGCAACATTCCGTCAAGCGAAGAAAATCCACCATCAGCATCAAAGTCGTCGTCATCCACTTGCTCCTCAATCGGAAAAGAGAGAGATGATTTGTCGAGGAGGTCTGCCTTCGCCACGGCCAACATCACCGTTAATACTAGTAGTAACCACGAGCCACTGGAAGGAGATGCCCTTGCCCTTCCCCGCCCCATGGCCATTCTTGACTCTTGTTTACTCCCTTCCCTCTTTTGTCAGACAAGGGAAAGGGTACACCCTATATAAATGCAATGGAACCGCAACGCATTGCTTTACACGTCATTCCGTCTAACTAACACCGTTGATGTACAATCTAGCGGTTCATATATTTCTTTTCTTTTCTTTTCTTTTTTAAAAACTCTTCCTTCAGAATTTATATCTTAAATAAATAAATAAATAAAAGACTTCCAAGTCATTTTATGGATCTGTCTGTGCGGGTTATTTATTTTTGTGTGGTTAAATTCAATTTTTATTTTAGAAAAAGAGCTGCTTTCTGATTACCATATTTTCTAAGTCTGAATGTAGGTTTGAAACTTGTGCATATTCTTTAACCTTTGGTGAAATTTATCTGACAAGAATCATCGGTTGATTTTTTAGTCTTATGTATTGACCAATTAATTACGCTATGCAGGTGTGTTAGGCCTTCTTGTGATTCCTACTTCTCATCTTTTCTACTTAATTTTTAAACTACATCTTTTATCAATTCATTTGTATTTTAGTAGTTACTGTGTTATCACTTCTCCTGCGTCTCCTATATTGGATATTTTATGAATTTTACTGTGAATTTTTTACTCTATTTTTTATTGTGTACTTTTTTGTTAGATACTTTTCAATCGATTGAGTATGAGACTGCAAATGGATAGTTTATTTTGGCACTATGCAATTATTAAAATTTATTCAATACGGATTATTGGTTAGTTAATACAAAATTGGAAATATGTTCGACTTCATGATCCGATAGAATGCAAAAATTGGTGGAGAAAATTTTGGGGATTAAAATTACCTAGGGTTAAGATTTGTATATAGCGTATTTATCATGATGCTCTACCAACTTCTATGGCCTTTTGTTGGAAAAAAATAATTCAATTACCATATTGTAATTCTTGTTCCTCATTTTGGAAATATACTATTCACGCTTTAATTAGCTGTAAATTCACTAAGCCAATTTGGAGAGTTTCTAAATTTAAACTCAAATTTAAATCTCTTTTTTATCTAGCTATGGCTGATATTATTTATTCATATTCTACTTCTTTGTTATACGAAGAATTTGAATTATTTCTATGTCTACTTTAAAGCATTTGGACTAAGAAAAATAACAGAATACATGGTTCTAGAACAAAATCACCTGACGTTGTAGTTAGTTGGACTACACAATATTTAGAGGAGTTCAAAGGAGTGAAGAGCAATGTTCATAATATAGATGGCCCTTTAGAACCACGATAGAGAGATGGCCGCTTCAAAATAAATGTGGATGCGACCATCAATGCTCAGTCACGTTCAGTAGGCATTGGTACTATTATTTGCAATGCAAAAGGCGAAATCATGGCAGCATTGGTGAAAAAATAACTAGCACATTATCAGCAAAGAACACTGAAGTGAAAATTCTGGCAATCTCTCTCCTATAGATTAGAGATGTTGATCTAAATCTCCAGTTTTTTAGTCGAATGCATTGACAATAGCACAAGCTCTTAACAATGGTTCAATTTGTTATTTTGAGTTTGATAACCTGTTGTTTGATGTGTTTAGTTTTTTTTTTTTTTTGTGTCACAATTAAACATGTGTTTCGTAAAACTAACAAAGTTGCATATGATTTAGCTAGGTTCTTCTTCTTAAGAGTAGACGAGCTTATTTGTTTGGAAGATTTGTTATTGTAAAAGATTATATTAATTTATAATATCAGATTCGCTTTGACTGAAAAAAAAAAAAACAAAAAAAAAAAACCTCTTCCTTCATGTCGTCGTTTGACATGTTTCAAGTGAAAACGACATGTCGTTAATCGTTGGGCCTAGCTGCAGTTCGAACGGAGGGTCGGTATCCTTTAAATTAGGCGCTTGCCTTGGCTTTTCTAGTTTCGCCTACTCTGCTGCAGGTCCAGGGGAGCGGGTCGTGTCGTGTCTAGGTTTGGTTTGGTTTGGGGAGAGAGACTGAGACTTTTAGTAGCTGCAGAGAAGAAGAAGAAGAAGATGGTTAGGCTGACGGCCGACTTGATTTGGAAGAGCCCTCACTTTTTCAATGCAATCAAGGAGCGAGAGTTGGATCTGAGAGGTTATATTTCTTCGTATTATCCCCTTAAAAGCCAAAGCCAAAGCCTCGGCCTCAGCCCTAGTTTCACCCTTTTTGACTATTATTCAGTGTTCCAATTTCAACTCCTTTGTCTTGTCTTTGTGTTGTTTTGTTTTTGTGGTCAGGTAACAAGATAGCTGTGATCGAGAACTTGGGAGCTACTGAGGTAAACTAACTCAAAACCCCACTTTCTTCCCTCCTTTCCTTCCTTCTTTTGAGAATTGGAAATGTAGTAAAGAAAGAAAGAACCAAGTTGTTTCATTGAATTCCTTTTTTATTTATATATATAATTTTTTTTTTAATTTGCAGGACCAATTTGACACCATTGATCTCTCTGACAATGAGATTGTAAAGCTTGAAAACTTGCCTTACCTTAACCGTTTGGGTACTTTGCTTATAAACAACAACAGAATTACTCGTATTAACCTTAACATTGGGGGTAAGTTTTCCTCATGAACTCTATAAACTCAAACAATTTATTCAAACTCTATAAACTCAAACTTCAAAAAAGAAAAAGAAAAAAAAAAAAAAATCTGATGTTTGTGTATTGCAGAGTTCTTGCCCAAGTTACACACATTAGTTCTTACAAACAACAGGCTTACAAACTTGGTAGAGATCGATCCTCTGGCCTCCCTTCCAAAGTTACAGTTTCTTAGCCTGTTGGACAACAACATCACCAAGAAACCAAATTATAGACTCTATGTCATCCACAAACTAACTACACTCAGGGTTCTTGATTTTAAGAAAGTCAAAACCAAGGTAAATGTCTTTTTTCTTTTTCCTCCATTTTGGATTTTAAACCCCAAGTATCAACTTTCTTTTTTCTTTTATCATCTGATTGTGTTAATAGGAGAGATTGGAGGCCAAAACTCTTTTTGCTTCTAAAGAAGTTGAAGAAGAGGCCAAAAAAGAATCTGCAAAAACCTTCACGCCAGGGGAAACCCCAAATGTTCCAGAAATTGCAGACGAAGAAAGATCACAGAAAGTGGTTGCACCGACACCTGAGCAAATTACTGCTATTAAGGTATTCTTACCTTTTCATTAATCAATATATTTCAGGCCTTCACTGCTTTGAAATAGACTTATATTAGTCAAGTTGCTGTTATAGCATTATTCAATTTCTGTTACTTGGGCTGGGCTTGCTGATTGTGGGATAAGTTGTTAAATTGACAGAAATAAGCAAATTTTTTCGATCCGTGTTTTGAAATATGATTGCTCAGGAAGCGTATCCCTGGTCTTTCATCTAATTATTTTTTCAACCAAGGCATGGAACTTCTCATTCTAAATACTGATCAAAATTACTCTCCAAGACTAAGAACCTTTTCAAGCCTTTTAAATGACATTCATAATATTTCTTAGTGTCACTTGACAATATCAATGTTGCCTCTAGCTGATGCTATGAAATTATTTCAATCAAAATTGCACCTCCATGTGTACACGGTAAGGATGGTGAGCTTCCATGTGAACTCCAAATCTTATCACTGAAAAGAACAAGATATGATTTTGAATACTCGAATGTGATGTTTCGGCAAAAGCCAGATCTGCTTAAAAATGGAAAATATTTGATCCTCATGAGCTCGAAACACCATATTGCTTTTGTTGCTTCGGGGGCTCCACTATTGATGGTTTATCTTTCCACATGATTGTGTGCTTGAACGTTACATTATGCTTGTCCAAAATTGGAATGCTCCTGCCTATAATAATTAAAAATGTCACTTTGTTTGACTTACAGGCTGCAATAGTCAATTCCCAAACTCTTGAAGAGGTTGCAAGACTCGAGAAGGTGCATTTTCATTTTTTATTTTTTTCCTTTTTATTTTTAATCGAAAACATTTGTACTCATATATTTGTCCTATTATTCGTGTATGTGCTTAGCATTGACATCATGATCTCGAATTGTTCACTTGAGCAGGCATTGAAGTCGGGTCAGCTTCCTGTGGAGTTCAAATCATTGGATGATAACACTCAGTCCAACAGCACTCAGGAAACTGATGAAAGTACGGTCTTGAATAGTGAAAAAGAGGCTGACGTTGGACCAAGGGATATGGAGGAACATGGTAAAGATGAACCTGCACCCATGGAACAGGTATTAATACGTTTAGTTATGATTTCCGAACTATTTTTAATGTATTCATATGATATTTGTTTCATTTTCTGTTTTTGTATGCTCTTTTAGAAGTACACGTGCATTTTAATTTCGTGATAAGTATCTCTTCTATAACTAAGTTGCCTTGAAAAATATTTGAAAGTGGCATGTCTTGGCCTGCTCTTTGCCTGATGAACTGATTCAGGGTCAGACTCCATAGACCATACTTTGGAATTTGAAATGTAATTCAAATGTTTTTGTGGTCGTCACTGCTGTCCAAAATTTGCAAGTGGACAAGAATACTCTTATGAATAGTTCAAATTAGTAAAAGCCAAATATACTTATTCAGAACGTTGTAGAATTTTCTTTTTAGTGTGACTACTTTGAAATTCCCCATAAGGTACCAAAAATGTCACATGACTCGCTGCTGCATCGTAAGTCATGTGACTGGCCATGTCATGAAATAAAATGTCAATTAAAACTTTTGATGACATTGCTCTGTGAGAATAGAACATTCTCAAATGTCCTGTGGTTGATTGCAAGCCTATTTGGGTTTAGACCTCATCAGTCATCTTGCACTGGTGTTTGGTTTGTGTATTTTATGTTGTCTGGTTCTTTTTTCTTCTTTTTTTTTCCACACGTTATGCTTCTGGAAATACTCTGTGGCTCACCTTCACGAGATCTTGTATCTAGGCTCATTATTTAAACAGTGTGTCCAGGTCTTGGAATAGTCAAATTTTTCCTAAGTGATTTCTTATCTGTTTGTCACTTATATCTTTTGTTATTTGAGTTTAAGGTTTCCATGTACTGGAAAATATTGATAAGCAATGACAAAAAGGGAAATTTTTTAGTTTAGGTACTTGGTCTTTTTCTTTTTCTTTTTGTCATTTCTTTTTCTGAAAAAGTTGTCTTATGCATAATGATTAAGGTATAAGCAAAGTCCAAATCCTTCTTCTTCTTAGTTTTTATGTTTCTGGTATAGGAGATTCCAATATATTGTCGATATGTCCCCGATATGATGTAAATTTGTGAAGTAAATTTTCCAATATCGATATTTCACCAATATTTACGGATATTTCGCCGATATTTTGACATATTTTATCTATATCAGAACCACTCTCTATCCACTGTTCTTTTTCTTTTTCAAGTTTTTACATTTCTATATAGGAGATACCGATGTATTGTCTGATATGTCCCTAATATAATGTAAGATTGTGATGAAAATTTTCCAAGTATTGATATTTCACCAATATTTTTGGATATTTCACCGATATTTGGATAGATTGTTTTACCTCTTGGAACCACTATTTTAGTGAAGCGATATTTCAAAGCCAAAAATGTCGATTTTTTCATCCTTGCATGTACTTGAGAAATTAATCATGTTTGGGAACTTAGTTGTTTTACATTTATCCTCCCGTCAACTTATCTGTTCGAGTCGGTTGAATGACAAATTGAGAAAATTCTTTTGTTATGTGATTGTTGATTTTGTTCCTTCCATGATTGGTGCTGGTATTGATGTCGATCACCATGTCCTTGCAGGAGTAGATGGTTTATGTTTTGTAATCGGTTTTAGGGAGGAGCATTTGCTATCCGTGACTGCTAAATGGTAAAATATCAACAATGGATTGCGTAAGAGGAATTATTTGCTGGTGCTATGCTAAGGCTCTTGAAGTTCTCTTAACTGATATTGAGCTTTTTTTTTTTTTTTTTTTTTTTTNTCAAAATCCATAGTATAAAAGTGATAATATCCCTATAAATATACATCTGATTTGCTCTTTTTCTTTTTTTTTTTTTTTTTCTTTTCTTTTCTTTCTTCCTTTTCATTTTATGTATTAGAAAGGGAGGTCAGATGATGTAGGATGTTAAGGGATCTTTTTATGATCATGAAACTTTTAACAGACAGGCTTGTCAACTTTTTGGAACTGCATTTCGGAATATATAAAAGCCCTATTGGGAAGAAATGGTCTGCTTACTATGGAATTGTTCTGCCATATGTCAATACCGCCAGCCATCCCATTTGTGTTTTCCAATATTTTTTCCAACTAAAATATTTTGTCGTTTCCTTTGTTTAGAGTTTATGTCACTTTTTTTTTTCCCCTTGTCTAAAATCTTTTCTCCTTCCTTGATCTCTGTTTAGAATCTAAGCGTATATTATTTTTGGTCCAAATTTTTTCGCATTCTTCAGTCTCCGCTTAGAAAATGCCTAACATATTATTTTTGTCTGAAGCTTTTCTTCATTCCTGACCGAATAAAGTCGCAAAGGAAGTGGCTCGCTCACGCAAAGGACTTCTTACAAAATTTCAAGGACACCAAAATTTTTTTAACACTTTTACCTAAAATAAAATTGCGACAATATGGAGATTAGGTCTTTATCCAATGTACGGTTTTTTAAAAAATATCATTTTAAAAATAATTACTAATTGCTTTAAAATGGATTACAAATTATCAATTATATATTAGTTATAAATATTACATATTTGGTTATTAGTTTCAAATTTCTATAAACTAATTCTTGGTTATTAATTATTTTTAAAAAAAAATTAAAAAAAATAATATTTTTTTAACAAAAATTGTACCGGATCTTGCAAAAACACAACCTACCATATTTTTCAATTTTTTTTTTTTTCTGAGAATGTGGTACCATACTTAATTTTCATATTAACAAATTTTGAATAGGACGAAATATTTATAAAGTCTTGGACTGATTTAAAAAATATTTAGAAAATACTATTTTTTATTCAAAATTTGTCCTCGAAAATCACTTGACTAGTTAACTCAATTATTGTATCAATTAATAAAAAGTATCATCTTTCTAAATTGTTTTTAAAATGATATTTTTCTTATTAAATCCAAGATTTTTCTAACAATTTCAAAATCCAATATTCTTCAATTTTTTTTTTGAAAAATTATCATGAAAAATCAAATTTCCTTTTTTGAATTTTGACTTCAATGTAAATTTTATTTTCATACTTTCCAATTTTAATTTTGTCATATTTGTATCCAGTTAAAATGTCAAAATATATCAATTAAAGTGTACGAATAAAAAGAAGTGAAAATTATAATTTTCACTTCTTTTTATTCGTACTACATAAATGAAGGAAATATTCTCCATAAAAAAGAGTAAATAACTATTTATATTGCTTGCTGTTTTTATTTTGTAAACTGAAAATTGTAGCACCAAGAAAACATCCAATGTAAATTGGACAGGATGATGAATAGTTCAAAGAAAAAAGTCAAGCGATCAGCTTTCTAAAAAATCTCTAACTGATAAATGGAAGTCTTTACTTTTACTTCCAATAATACTTTACAAATATTATCTAACTTGGTAATTAATTTGTTGTATTACAATTGAGAAATAGAAATCACATTTGAATTAGTTATGCATATTTTACATTTATTAATTAAGAATAAAAAACTTATCAAAGAAAAATTACGGGCCAACTACAATTCACAAGTTTGATTGTTAATAACAAAAGAAGTTTTAGAAATAAATACTGCAAACTCTGTTTTTGATAATTGAAGACAATTTATTTGTTTTCAAATCTCAGCTCCTTTAAAAAAAGCCTTGTAATATCCAAGTTTATAAAAGACAGATCGTTTCCTCATTTTTAAGCAAAGGAAGCAGCGAAGGAGTGGATAAGGATGGAGAGATGTTCATAGAAATTAGAAACAGAAAATAAAAACTGAAATAGAAATAGAAATAGAAATAGTTTGATTGGTTGGTTGGTTCATCATGGCTGAGAGTGAGTAAGAGGCTCCCTCAGAACTGAACGTAGCTTTCAGCATAGATATACAAATCTCAGACAAGGCTGAAACTTATAATTATAAGAGTTCAATCATAGGGAGCACCATGCCTCAGACTCAAATATTAACATTAAAACCATCATAATACACAAAATTACAACTAAACCTAAACCTAAACCTAAGACTAAAACCTAAATCTAAGACTAACATATATTATGTCTACAGTGATATTATAATCCTCGATAAACAAAAACAAAAAAAAAACATAAAACAGCCACAACTAGAACGCCGCCCCAACCGCACGCCTTCCGTTCTGAGATATGCTCTTTTACGCCTTTATTTATAGGCGAGGTAACAGTTACACCCTCAGGCCTCAACAAACCCTAGGCCCATTCTCTCTCTTTCTTTCTATTTTTCTTACTTGCTAGGAACATACGTGCTTAAGTTAAAACTCTAAAATGCCAACCGGCGCTAGTTCAGTTGATCTAAAACTTGAAAAATGTGTTCAGCTGATCCTAGATTTGAGGGATGTGTGTATGAGTTTGGGGGAGTCAGGGTTCAAACTTTGATACAATGTGTGTTATTTTCTTTTAAATTTATAGTAAATGCTGATCATTAGTTAAAGTTCAACTTTTTTAAAAAAAAATTAAAACTCTAAAATGTATTCTTTTGAACATTTTTTGACAAAAATACCCTTCTAAACTTTGGGGCATAGTTTGCTTTTTGTTTATTTATTTAATTTTTTTCTAATCTCCTAAATTATCTCCAATCTTCTCCGAATTTCTACAATCTAATTGAAACTTTTTTTTTTCCTTTTATCAAGTTATTCGTGATTTAGATTGCTCTAAATCTCTTTCGTTATTGGATATTGACTATGAATAAAGAACATTTCTGCATTTAAATATTATGAAAATAATTTCATATATTTTGTATTTAAGTTTTGAGATCTTGACAAATATTAAATATTTTGATGAATTTTGACAAACATTTCAATGATATTTTTAACTTTTGTTTTTAACATATTTTCGATAATTTTGGATAGTCTACAAAGGTCTTTGATGTAGGTCTCCTTAAGTCAAAAATTCGACCATTTTCAACCTAATTTTGATGTGATTCAATGATATTTTAGGATATATTTTCGACAATCATCTTTAGTAAATTACTCGATGACCGTCGAACAGTGGTCATCAAAATGCTACTCGAAGCTTTTCAATAGAATTTTGTCGCTAATGTCAAACTTTCATATACCACATTTTTCAATCATTTACATTAATAATTGTTGTGCGGTCTAAAATCCTGTCAGGTCGCATGAGTAAGATTAATTGCGACCTCCTATGTCAGGTCGCATGAGTAAGATTAAGTGCGACCTCTTCCGAAAGAGTTACGTGCGACCTCCACCGCATAAGTTAGTGCGACCTCTTCCGATAGAGTTAAGTGCGATCAGAATGAAAAGGAAACTAGATTAAGCTTCGTCAAACGGGTAACTTACAAAGAAAGGAAAACAAAAGTTTCTCTTTAAAAGATCGACCAGTCATCTCATTTAAGTGATTACCCAGTTATATTGTTACTCAAATTGTATTACTCGAATATACAGTTATCCATTCTCACAATTGAGAAACATTGAATTATCCTCAACTATATAAAGGGAGTTCAATGTTTCAGTGGGGAATTTTTGGAAGAACCTTTTAAAACTCTTGCTTCTTCTTTACGGACAATACATTGTAATTTTGAGTTCTTGTAATTCTCCAGAAAATAGTAAAAAACAGTGGACGTAGGCTCATTTTTTTTTGGGCTGAACCACTGTAAAATTCTTATCTCTTTATTTGCTTCAGTTAATTAACCATTTTCACACACAAGCCACATCTTGCAATTTTTCTAAATTTATTGTTGACAAAACCTCCGTCAACAATTGGCGCTAGAAGGAGAGCTATTCC
The DNA here is from genome assembly GCA_002914805.1 of Parasponia andersonii. Taxonomy (NCBI): domain Eukaryota; kingdom Viridiplantae; phylum Streptophyta; class Magnoliopsida; order Rosales; family Cannabaceae; genus Trema; species Trema andersonii. The sequence continues at coordinate 47,100 of JXTB01000655.1, forward strand.
GGCAGAAAATTTTGTCCATTCCGTTTCTTTCAACAATAGTAAATACCAGAAACACTACCAGAAACACCGGAACTAGCCAAAATCATCCCCAAAATACCGCTGTTGCATAGGCAAATCCTGCTCATGATCAGCCTGCCGTGACTGCACCGGAAAAAATTGTCCAGAGACAGGATCGCATGGAGGAAGCACTGGTGAAATTTCAGCAAATTACAAGTCAGATTAATGACTCTCTACGGTGACTTGCTGAGGGACATATGCTAACTCCACCATAGTACGAACGTCCTACTTAACAACCTGAGAAAGGAATTCAGATTCTGGAGACAGAGAACCGCGACCAACCTAAAGCCCAGCAGGAGCGTCGAGGAGATTGCATCTCCAAGGGAAAAGGCAAGGTCGCAGACTTGCCTCTGGTATCTGGTACTGAAAGTTCGAGCACTGATCATGATTGTGGACAACCTTCCTGGAGAGCAGCCATCAATTGTGATTATCTTGAACACGAGCAAAAACGTCAATCGAGAAGTGTCTTTGAAAGGATCAGTAGGGAATCTCGACAGAATCCTACAGACCTGAGATAACATCTGGATCAGCGATATAGTCAGGAGCGATCCACATCACATCATAACGACCAAAGCCGATCTCGTCGCACTGTTTCATCGGAATCCCTAAGATCGCAGCACACCATACCTAACCAACCCACCTTATATCGTGACAACGATCAGAGGTCGCTCCTACCACCAGTATGAGTGAATGTTCTCCCTCTGAACGTCGATGTTCATAATCTGAGGATTGCTTTAGATGCACTTGCTGGTTGGGACGATGAGCTCGCAGATATGTATCGTCAATCGCCATTCAGCGAGGAGGTTCGAGTTGCCGCCTTATCTGCTGGATTTAAACTTCCCACCATAAACACTTTTGATGGGAAAACTGATCCGCAGGACTATATGGATCACTTCAGCGACCTGATGGAACTTCATCGTGTTGATGATCTCGCATGTTGCAGGTTTTTTACTGTAACTCTCACGGGAGCAGCAAAGAAGTGGATTCGAGGACTCAAGTCCGGCTCAATCTCGTCCTGGCAACAACTCCAGACTGCATTCTTGAGGCAGTTTTAGGCTGCGAAGAATTTCACTGTTCCACTGGTTAGTTTGTCTGCTATTCAGCAAGGTCCGGAGGAAACTCTATGATCTTACTTAAATCGCGTTACCTCAGAATTAGCAAAGGTCAACAACCCACCTGAAGGAAGAGTTTTAACTCTAATGATGGCTAGGGTGCGACCAGGAACTAAACTCTAGGAAGATTTACTTGAGCGAGAATGCAAAACCCTTGAAAACTTCTATCGAAGAGTTAGTCGACATCTAAGGGTGGAATTTTCACGCGAAAACCTTCATAAGACGACAAAAGGAGGAGGAAAGGATGCTGCCAAAGATGCGACCACAAACAACAACAATAATGATAAGTTGAACAAAATGAGTAATGAACAATCGTTTAAGAAGCAGCCCAAACAGAAAAAACAGGAGATTTCAAGAACTCCCATGAGGTTCAATAATTATACTGAATTGAACGCATCCATAGATCATATCTATGTGGTCACAAACTAACAGGAGCAGTATCGTCAACTGGAATCGATGAGAAGAGATAGAGCGAGGCGCGACCCCAACAAGTTTTGTCAGTATCATAATGACATTGGACACGATACCAATAACTGCTTTGCTCTGAAAGAAGAGATCGAAAGATTGATTAAGAAGGGCGGCTGCGGCAGTACTCTAAACAGAATAATGAAAGGCGAGAAGAAAACCGACAGCGACCTCCAGAAATTCAGCGCGAGGTGCGAACTATTTTCGGAGGACCACACATTGGCAGAGATTCCAAGAGATCGCAGGATAGGTATGCACAAGAAGCTCGGCAGCAGCTGTTGACCAACGTCATACACCTCAAACAGTGACCACGAAAGTTTCAGTGAGTACCGGATATGGATATTATCTTCACAGACCAAGACACAACGGAGGTCCATTATCCATATAATAATGCGTTGGTCATAAAGATCAATTGTGGAAGCACGCAATTATGGCGAGTATTGGTCGATAACAGAAATGCTGTTGACATCCTGTATTATAATGCCTTCAAGAAGATGGGGTTGAATGAAAGCGACCTGAAGCCCGCTGTCACCCCACTCTATGGATTCACTGGTAACAGCATAATGCCTATAGGCGTGATCGAGTTAATGGTCAACGTTGGAACCTACCCTAGGGTTTCAACGGTAATGACCCAGTTCTTGGTTGGAGATTGCTCCTTTGCATTCAATGTTATACTGGGAAGACCAACACTGAGGGAACTTCGAGCAATAACATCGATCTATCATCTCGCTATGAAATTCCTGACTCAACAAGGAGTAGACAAAGTGCGAGGAAATCAGTATGATGCGCGGACTTGTTATAACAACTCTTTAAAGCTCGCAGCAAATGATGTGACACCTCACACAATGATGGTCCAACTATAAAGAGAAGTGTCAAGCGAAACGACAGTCAAAGTGTCTGGTGAAACGTCAGTCGAAGCGTCAGGCAAAACGTCAATCAAAACGACAAGTAAAGACCTCGATCCCCGAGAAATCGATGGAGAAGTCAAAATTAGACCCATTGAAGACTTGGAGGATTTGCTATTTGAAAAGTCCTCCAAGATTTTAAAGATTGGAGCGAGGCTTCAAGAACCTGTGCGAGCTTCATTGGTCGCTTTTATGAAATCTAACCTGGATGTCTTCGCATGGCACCGCCTCAATATAGATACGGCAATCTACCTATGAGGATTGAGCTCGATCTCTTAGAAGAAAGGTGCGAGTAGTCTCAGCTTCGGATCGCGTCATATCAACAGCACACTGCTCGATATTATATTCCTAAAGTCAGACGAAGAGGATTTGAAGTTGGTGACCTTGTTCTTCGGTAAGACCTTGTTCTTCGGGACCCTCTTGGGAATGACCGTATGTTATTACTGCCATCATTCGACCTAGGACATATAAGTTAGCTCGCACTGGCGGACAAAAGATCGAGCATGCCTGGAATACAGGACAACTTCGTCGCTTTTATCAGTGAATTTTCATGTATATCTTCATGTTTTCGTCATTCATCGATAAAGATATCTACTTATTCGTCATTCATTGATCGTCATTCGTCATTGGTTGATCGTCATTCGTTGATCGTCATTCATTAATCGTCATTCGTTGTTCGTCATTCGTTGATCATCATTCGTTAATTATCATTCGTTGATCGTCATTCGTCATCATCAATAAGGGTGTCTCTTCATCGATCATTCGATTTGGTACCTTTTATAGTTTTATGGCAGTCTTCGAATACCATAAGACTCGGGGGGAAGTAGAATCAGAATATTATCTCTTACTTGCTTCCTAAGGGACTATGCAAAACATCCATTTAGAGGGGTCGAAATTTTAGATCGTCGAAATATCTAAAATTCCTTAAAATCTTAGGATTTTCTCCTCGCTTCATGCCTTAGCATGTCGTATTACGCAATTTTCCCCTCGAACAACAAAGTAACTAAGCAAAACGTTCATTGTTCGATGTGATATATTGCTATATTTACATTTTGCCATGGAACTTTTGAAAAACAGTTGAGTTTGCATCACTCATACTTGCTGTTTTCTTAAGCGACCTAACCTATCCTAATACAACCATTTTAAGTGTGTTGGATTTAAATCGCAATAGCGTACCGATCAGTCACTTAGTGATTGACTACTTGATTAAATTAATTATCTCCTATATTACGACTTAGTGTCTCGATTATTTTGCAGGAATAAACGTCTAATAAGGAAAATATTCATTCATTAATAAAAGCTCACACCTATATGCAAGCAAAGAAATACAAATAAGAGGGGACCAAGCCTGTATTGTTCTGAAGTTTTAAAAAAATAATAAAATAGTATTATTGTGTAGACGTGCCCGCTCCACCATCTCTAGTTTTGGTAGCCTCATCTTCCCTCTAACTATAGACAAGCTCGACCACGTCTTCGCCGAGGATGGAAAAGTCGAAGTCCGGATGTTCGCAGAAAATGTTGTATATGATGGTCGACGAGGCGATATCACTGGCTTTGTCTTCGAGCTCCTTGACTTCAGTAGCCTTGAACACTTCCACAGCCTTGTGAGCCGCCTCTGTTGTCGCCTCCTTCATCCGATCCGGATGCTCAGAAATAGTCTTTTCAAGCTCATTAATTTTTTCTTTGAGCTGCTCCTTTCCGAACTTCTCTTTGGCCAGACCTTCGAGCAACTGATGCCTCTCTAAATCGAAGGCTTTTTTCTCCTCCTCACGAGCCTTCTCTGAGTCCTCTAATGCTTGAGTTATCTCGTCGATCTTTTCGGCCTTCTCTAAACACTCGAGGACTGGGTCATGCATCAGGACAGCAGCTGCAGTAGTCTGAAAATATAACACATCAATACCAGAAAGTTGCATTGAAAAAAGAAAATATATACTTATATTTGCCAACATCCTCATCGCAGAACTGAAGGTAACCTTGGCAGATCGTCGCTTCATCCTCTCCCAGCCCTCTTCGGAAGTGAAGTGATCAATAAAGGCTGCGCTTATACCAGCCTTCTCCGGTAATTGATTAAGGAGTGCGAAGAGCTTGTCGTCCTTATCAACCTGGCTTGGTTCCGAAGAAGTAGCAGTCTCCTTGGATAGTTCGGGATGGCTCATAGTTTGAGGCTGGGGAGGAGGAGAGCTTGTTGGGATATCCTCGAAGGTGACTTTTCGTTTTTTGGAAGTGTCGACCTTCCCTTTCCCTTTCAATGACGATGGAGGTGTGCTCTCTGGCATCTTGGACTTTGCCATGGACCTTAGAGTGGAAGGTGGTGCTCACAGTCCGCTACCAATAACCATCTCTGTACATATATGTCAGCAAGTGAGGTGACATAATACGATAATGATGAAAATATGTATATATATATATAATTACCTTCTTGCTGTTGAGAAGCTGGCGATGATGCTGTTTCTGGAGATGATGGTTCCAAAGTTGTGGGGATGGCAGATATTTTTCATTTCCTAGGTTTGGAAGACGAGGCACTATTTTCCATCTGCTTCCTCGGCTTCTTTTTCTTCGAGCTCGAGGGTTTGGTCGAACGGACAGTGGGATCAGGGAATGCGGCTCCCTTTGGAAGCAAACCATAAGCGACCAAGTTCTTAGAAGTCCCAAGCTTTTTCCAATCGAATTCCTCAACTGGAAGGTCGTTGATTCTATACACCCTTGCGAGCTGTTCTCTAGAAAGTCCAGGCCGTTCCCTATTTTCTGCGATGACATACGAGTGCGATCAGAATAAATATAATAATACAGAAAAGGCGATAAATTGAAAAGCTACTTAATAAGATTCTGAAAGAAGCCGTTATCCGCATAGTCAAAGTGGAAAAATAGATTTTCCCATTTTCCCATATTGTTGAGAACCCCGTAGATTATTTTTATTGCCTGGTTCGACCACTTGCTCGCATAAAAGAAGCCGAAATTTGATGGGTTTGATTTCACTTGGTAAAACCAAGCGAACTCTTCAGGTGTGGGGGTTTCTAAGCCTAATTTATGGTATAGTATGTACAAACCTATCATGTATCTATAAGTGTTTGGGGTTAGTTGAAAAGGAACGACTCCGTAATAGTCGACGATGGATTTTATGTAAGGATGAAGTAGAAGATGGACCCCGCATTTGAGAACTGCTTCAGAGAATGATACAATTCCGCGAGATGGTGTATGTGGTCGATCAAACTCCATGGGAAGGCGAAGAGGGATGGTGATCTTATAATTGCATATGATCTTGCTGAGCCTGTTCGTGGTGTAGCTCATCCTTATATTAGTACATGACCAGTCTCCCTCTACATATTGGTAACCCGTTGCAAATGTAGGGACATCTCTGATATGCCGGGGCCATTGGTCTTGAGGTAGGTCGCCTATGCGAGGACTACTTTGCCTGACCCTGGTTATCTCAACTTCGGGTTCTGGC
>JXTB01000655.1:68115-98814 GCA_002914805.1 Parasponia andersonii
TAAAGTGTATTTATAATGAATTTTTATTAAAGAAGGGAAATTTGAAGGGAAGTGGAGAATGAATGCAGCACAGGCAGGCAAAATGTCAAAAGGGTTGAGTTTAGTGGAGATCCATGGAAGGGGAAGAGCATTGGTGGCTTCTCAGCCGCTGAGAGGCGGCCAAATCGTGCTAAGGGACTCTCCCATCCTCCTCTACTCTGCTTTTCCCCTTGGGTCTGTTGAATCTTCTCACTACTGCTCCCACTGCTTCAAGAAACTTGAACCAGAACGAGTACCACAAGTCTCAGTCTCTTGCCCAGATTGTTCCCATGCGCGCTTCTGCAGCCCCAACTGCGCCTCCTCCGCCGTCTCCTCCTCCCACTCTCCATGGCTCTGCCAATCCCTCCTTCTCATCCGCCACCACTCTTCCTCCCTCTCCCTGTCCCTCGACCGCCAACTCCAAGCTCGTTTCCTTTTGGCCGCCTACAACCTCGCCCTCCTAAACCCTTCCCACTTTCAAACTCTGCTCTCTCTTCAGGGCGACTCCACCGCCATCGGCGACGAAACCCCCCGATTCCTCCACTCCCTCATCTCATCCGTCTGCCCCACACCTCCACCACCGGTGGGTTGGTTCTCCTCGGAGCTCTCGGAGGCTCTCCTGGGCAAGGACAAGCTCAATGCTTTCGGGCTGATGGAGCCTTTCTCCGAGAACGCCACGAGATCCGTGAGAGCGTACGGCATCTACCCCAAGGCCTCCTTCTTCAACCATGACTGTCTACCCAACGCCTGCAGATTTGACTACGTCGACTCTGACAACACCGACATCATGGTCAGAATGATCCACGATGTTCCCCAGGGCCGGGAAATCTGCTTGAGTTATTTCCCCGTCAACCAGAACTATGCCAGCAGGCAGAGGAGGCTGATGGAGGACTACGGCTTTGCTTGTGACTGCGACCGCTGCAAGGTCGAAGCCCAATGGTCTGACAACGACGACGAAGAAGAAGAGGAAGAGGAAGAGGAAGAGGAAGAGGAGGAACTCATGGAGGAGGACGTTGACCAAACCATGGAAGCGGAAGGTGAAGCAGGTTCAGCAGAGCCTGAGTTCCCCCACGCGTATTTCTTTGTGAGATACATGTGCAATAGAAAAAACTGCTGGGGCACGTTGGCACCTTTACCACCCTCCTCCACCACCACTACTACACCACTTAACGTTGTCAATGTCAATGACAATGTTAATTGTAATGTTAATGTTCTGGAATGTAATGTCTGCGGCAATCTCAAAAATGATGACCACACCTGACCAACTACTACTTCCCTATTAATGGATGGATGGATGGATGGATGGATGGATGGATGACTCTTTCCTCTCTTGCTCTTTATCCGTTGATGCATTTTCTATTTGTAAGTTTTTCTTTTTCTTTTTTTTTTTTTTTTTTTTTNCTTCTTTCGTATCCGTCCTCTAGTATACTATACATCATCTGCATATCAAAGTTTATCTAATTACTTGTCCACACCCCTCCAAAAACCAAAAAAAAAAAAAAATTGAGATCATCGTTTGCCCTTTTTTTTAATTTATTTATTTTAGCTTGGTTTTCTTTCTCCTTGAAAATTGAACTATATTCGAGTATATTTGGTTAAAAACTGACGTCAGATGTGTTGTGTTCATTCCTGCCTCAATCCTTGCTTCAAAGGGTAACAATGCTTAATTGGTTTAGTGACCTTTTGAGTATCATGAACTAAATGAAAAAAAAAAAAAAAACCACTTATATACTTGCTTTCAAACTTTGTTAAATTAGCTAAAATGTATGGGGATTACTTTGTATGAACATATTTGGTTCTGGACTCCCTGGGGACCCAGAGAATTGTTTCATCTTTCTTCTTTGAATTGTGATGTTTCTTTAAAACAAGATATAAACAAATGACAACCTCAACAGACACGGTTAACTTAACTGCACATTAGATAACGATTTCCTTAAGTGGAAAAACACTATTACTCTGTAAATTATATCCTATTTTCGCTTGAGGAGTTTAGAGGAAAAAATTTAGTTCTCAATAGCATTGCTATTAGAACACATGGTTCTTGACTTCAGAGATGAAAACTTGATGAACTGAAGGAGCGGAATTTGGTGATTTTTCTACAAGATTGCATCTCCAGATTGAATTTCTAGTTTTCTGTCGTGATTTGGAGATATCGTTTGGTGCTTAAAAGGACTGAAGTTTCTTCTTGTGTCTGTTTGCGTTGTCGATTCAGTAAACGGGACATGTGAGCTTTTGGTTATAGCGAGACTCCCAAGATTTTTCTTAGCCTTCCCAGCTGTTGAGAAAAGAGTGGGGAAAGCAGCATTGAAAGATGATCTACTTTGATGGTATAATGCTACCAGCTGCATAAATCTGCTTCTTCAATTCTCTGGGATGGTTTTGGTGGGGGCCCTCTCTTTTTGTTAACGCTTCTACTGTTTTTCCCTTTGTTATTGTCGGAGGTTTGAAGTGAGGATCGTTCATCTATAATGGTCTTGTGCTGTAATGGAGTTGGTATGCTAGGTCCTTTACTCGTGGGTGCCTTTAGTGGGATAGAATGAAAGGAGGAATGAAATTAAATGTAAGGATAATTGTAATGAAAATATAAGAATGTAAAGAAAAAAAAAAAAGGATGATTATTTTGTTTGGTTAAAATTTTGAAATATTTATGAAATGTAATATAATTTATTGTACTTTGACTAATATAATCTTATTTTTAAATTATTTTTTTAAAAAAATAAATATTATCACTATTGAAAAAAAGAAAATAGTTATATTTATGGTAATGATTAAATATATTTAATTACTAAATATGAAAATAAATTAAATTTTTTGTGGTAGTAAAATTAATATTTTAATAATTGTTCGTTATTATTTATCATATAAATATAATATACAAAATATATATTAAAAACTAAAAATATAATAATTAGATGATACGAGGAAAAAAAAATGATTTGTAAGTGGTTTAGTCATAAATATAGAAATAAGTTTTATATTTGATTTACTCATAGATACGAGGAATAAGATGATAATGAGGAGGTAAAACATGTTAAATAATTGGCAAAAAGGAAAAAAGTTGCTAACTTAAAAATGAAATGATTTTTACATCAATTTTCAAGTATAATTCTAATTCTTTTATTTGATGTAACAGTGATTATGTTGTAAAGCTATTTTATTTAATTTCATTATTATCAACCAAACATCGCAAGGATTGGTCTGGACGCATATAGAGTAGGCTATACCTGTTCGATGCCTTTTGATTTTGGGGGTTTTGCATACAAGGATGTTGTGGTTTTTGTCTCTTTTAATACTTTTCTTTTTCTTAATTAGGGTTTGCAATTAGTGTTATCGTAGTGTATTCTGTTCGATACAATTACGATATGACATGATAACACTCTAACTTAAACATGACATAATTGAGAAATGTATCTGAAATTTAAACCCAAATATGACACAAATAATACACGTGTAATATAACAACACGACATATTTATTATGTTTAATAAATTTGTCATGTATTATATTACGAACTATTTAATATGATTGTTCAAAATTGACACAAATACATAAATATAATATGATTATGTATTAATTATAATTAATTCAACTAAATATAATTATGTTTAGAATTAATCAAATTCATATTTAAAAATATTCAAATATTAATAAATGTATCATATTTGTGTCTATGTTGACATGATACAAAAACAATCTATTTAATTATGTTACATGATTATTTTCAGATTAAACGACCTAAAATTTACACATTTATATGTGTCAACTATAAATTGACATAATAAAAACAAATAAAAAATCAAATGGATCATCTTAATTTATTTATTTTGTGTCATTTTTCAGTCACCGATTATTTTGTGTCATTTTTCAGTCACTGATGTCATCGTGATCAAAATTGGCCCTATTCCTAGTAATAAACATGAATATCGTGTTTGGACTCCCACTTCGCCCATATTGATTCAAGTTGTTTAACGAACATATGTGGGTCTCGGGATAGCACCGTGGCCTAATGAATGAAGTCCATACCCTTGTTGTTTAGATCACATGTTGTAGTATGTCTAAGGAGAAGCAGATGCTTTAATATTTGTACTTGTTCTCTCTCTCTCTCTCTCTCTCTCTTTTTAAAAAATTATTCTCAAGAAAAAAAATGAATAATTACATTTTTATTCCTTATATTTTGAATGAATAATTACATTTTTATTCCTTATATTTTGAATGTTTGTTTAGTTTATATCTTATGTTTTGATTATTATCAATATTGACCTTCATATTTAGAATTTATTACAAATTTATACTTCTTTGAGTGAAACATCAATTTTATGTTTATCAAAATATTCTTATATCTTTTGTTTTAGTTATTATTGATATTGACCTTTATATTCAGAATTTGTAATAGATTTATACTTCTTTGAGTCAAATATCAATTTTATGGTTATCAAAATTCCCTTAAAAAATCTTTCTTCTTTTAAAAAAATACACGTTAAAGTTTAAATATATATATTTTTAAAAAGTCAAATTTAAAATTTATATAAAATTGATAGTCTTTTATAAATAATATTTTAATTTTGTAGTTTTTTGTATTTTTAAAATTACTTTTTAATATTTGTTCTCTTCTATATTAATTTAAATTATTTTTAAATTTGATTTAAGTATTAAAATATATATATTCCTAAAGTTTAAAAAGGTGCTATGATAAACTTAATAGTCAAAATTTGTATTTGACCAAAGAGGTATAAAAGTGTTACAAAAATCAAATTTAGAGGTAATTAGTGATAATAATTAAAATACAAAGTATAAATTGAACAAATAATTGAAAATTATGCCTAATACCTGTTTTTAAAACTTATTTCAAAAATATCGATTTTTATGGTCCATATTTACGATGTGAATTTTATCCATGAGGTACACATTTTATGTATAAAAAATGCAAGGTACATATTTTAAAATATGTGTCAATTTTTAATATAATTTTTATTCATGAAATTTAGACTACGGTATATATTTAATGCATAAATGATATATATTTCACTTGTAAAATCTACATTTATGCGAAAAAAAGTATAAAAATAAAAAACATGTATTGTTAAAAATATGATTTTAAAAAAAGATATTTATGAACTTTTTCCAACCAACAATCAAAAGGTAGTTCATTAAAAATGTAATTTTAAAAAAAAAAAAAAAAAGAACGGTGGCTCTCGGCATGAATCTGGCTTGCTAAGGAATACGATACTTTTGTTGGAGTTGGTAGCCGAAGAAACTATAATGTTTTTTTTTTTTTTTTTAAAAAAAAAGAACTACAATGTTTTATTTTAAGGTTCGTGAACCTAATACTTCTGTATTAAAATTAAATGCAGTATTGTATTGGGATATGAGATGAGGTAAGTTATCTTAATCGCTCAGTCGGCAGCCTGAAAATGTCATATGGATAGTCAGGGGGGGGAAAGTAGTGTAATTTGTGCGTATTGATCGTTAGAGAAGGCGTGTGCTGTTGATTAGGGAAATTATTAGGAGTAAAGGGGATGGGATGGGATGGGATGGGATGGGGTGCTTTTGTTGTTTTCAAAGTTTGTATTATGTAATTTTAACATGTGTTGATTCAACATCCTAGCTCCATTTATTTTTGTGAATCCTGATCCTGATTACTTACCTCCTTTCGGCTCAGATGCCATGCCTTTCTAGTAAGTTGGATTTCAGTCAGCCTCAACTTATATATTCACATTGGTATGCACCTAATTGCTAAATCAAAACAAACAACACGTAGGGATGGTAATGCTGACGACTGACGAGTCTTTACTTTTGTCAAATGTTTTGAGTGGAAAACACTATCAGCAAAGGGCAACAGCAGCAGCATGAGCATGGAATAAGGAATATATGTTATATGCGCATGTAAAACAAATGTCTGTGTTAGCGGAATTGCCCGTGTGCTTTTGGGGTCTTTTATCTTTTTGCTTTGTTTACTGTCCGTTTCATACTTTGGGATTCTCCTGCCTTTCTCTCCTGTTTTTTTTTCCCCTTTCCATATGAGTTTATTAGTTATGAGAAAATGATTGATTAATGAGACGGTACTACAGGTCACACCCAAAAAAACATTTTAAAAAATAAAATACAACTAATAAACAATTGTAAATGTCACAAAAGGAATAGGCAATCGCATGCTGCATGCCGCATGCATGTATCCATTAATGGTCGTTGTCTCTCATAGAATTTAGAAAATTTTGAGATTACAATATGGTATAAATTAGGTAAAGTTATTACTTATATTATCTATTTTGTATTTTAGTTATTATCAATGTTCATTTTTACATTTAAAATTTGTCACAATATTAATTTAAGATAGTTAATTTACTAAGATATTGTTTAAAAAATTGAAAATAAACTATATAAAAATTAATTCGAGAATAAATTTATTAATTTAAATCGTCCTAATAAGTTAATTGCTCTAAATTAGTGTTAGGATATAAATTTATAATAAATATTAAATCTAATAGTCATAATAATCAAAATAGAAAGTATAAACCAAATAAAGTTTCAAAATATAAGATATAAAAATAATAATATCTCTATTTAAAAAATGATACTATCTCTACTTCAAATTGTATGAACCCAGTTATTGTTAGTTTTTTTTTTTTTTTAAATAATTACTGATAAATTTTTAATTCTGCATAAAGCGCATATCTATTTTATTTTCCCTTTTCCACATCTCTGTACCAAGCAAAATACCAACTTTCTTTCTTAATTTATGCTCTCTTACCAAAGACGACGGAGGAGAAAATATCTCTTTGATTTCAATTTTTCATATGTTTTTTTTTTTTTTTTTTTTTTTTTTTGGTACTTGTCCCTTTCATTTCTTATCAAAACACAATTCATATTGGGGAGGAAAAGAAGTGAAAGATTGCAATCCTATATTAAAAAACAAATAATCCAAGAGCGGATTCATTTTGGGTATATGACCGGGTTTGTTGGAGCCTCTACCTTTTTTTAAATTGATTGATATTTTCATTTAAAATTCAAGAATACAAGCTAACGAGTAATTAATCAGGAATTATAGAAGGACACACGTACCGGAGATGCTTTTTTGACGTGAATCGTTGAGAGTCTCCAATATCTGTTTGATTTTCTAAATTAGTTGTTTGTGATTTGTTGGAGCCTCAATTTGACTGTGTAAATTTGGCCTTTTGGTTGGCTCCAATTTAGCATACTGTAATACCCTTTATGTATAGGCATTTTAGGCAAAGAAGGGGGAAAATAAATAAATAAATTAAGACTAAGTTATATATGTATATATATATATATAGGTCGTTAATCCAATAGGGTTTTTTTCCCTGTGTAGCTATTTTTTTTAGTTATGAAAAGAAGTATATTATTTTTTTACTTATTATTATAAAAAAATATATATGATAAATTTATATTGGCTAAAATGATATTTATTGGGAAAAAAAATTATATATATAGGTAGGGATATTTAAAAAAAAAAATTCCTAAAATTTAGATATTCTATAATTTAAACTCTGCAAAATAATATTATGCAAAATAATACACTACACAGATTTTTTTTACCAATTTTAAAAACCAAAAAATAATAATATTATGCATTAAAATTATATTAATCTATATTATTCATCTTAATTTTAAAAATATTATTTTCTTTTATGTTATAATTATTTAAAAAATTAACACAGAATATTAATTTTCAGAAATTCTTAATCTTAGATATTATTTTATAGAATCTAAATATTAGAGTTTAAATTATACAACATCCAAATTTCAAACTTTTTTTTTCAGGTATTATCTCTTCTTTACCATTTTATCGCAACCTCTCACCTCTCCAAAGAACAAATAATACCCATCATACCTACGCCCTTTTCATGTGAAAACTTGCATGCATGCGACACGCCACATCCACAAGTCACAACATTCATCATCCACCATTTTAGCCTTTTAGCTCTTCTCTTTTTTATTTTATTTTAAAAAAAAAAACATAAAAACAGACACACACATATATATATATATATATATTCGGGCATCAATCAGTAGGTATTTTTTTTTAAGAGGTAAAAAAATATGTTGGAATATTGATTATGTAGATGTAGACATCTTGTAGTCGGGTTAGAATAAAAATAAAAAATGAAATAAATGGTGGAGCAGAGGCAGAGGGTATTCCCAATCCCAGTGCCCTACCTATTCCCATATGAATATTGATTGCCAAGCAAATTTTAAAGAAATAATTATCCAAAACCAAAACGAATGGAAAGGAAAGGCTCAAGGCCGAAAGGGTGCCAACATATGCCATAAATTTAATACAAAGCGGGAGGGTATAAAGGGGAATACGAAAGATGAGCCTTTCTAATTTATTAATTTGTGTTTTGTTTTTATCTTTTTCTTTTTCTTTCTTTCTATCTATCTATCCATCTATCTATCTCACCCTCAATAGGATTCATTCTCGAATTGCTTTCCTGGTACAACTCTGCTTTCTCATATTATAAATATCTATACAGGCTTTTGCTTATTGCCGAAACCACAGACAGAGGTTTTGAGGCTTACAGTTTAGTTAGGGGAAGGCATATCTATATAAATATATAGATCAAAGAAATAAATTAAGAAAAGCATCATCTGATTCAGAAACAAGATCACCATCGTATTCGTTGGGTTATTTATCTATTAATTTAGTAAACAAGGAATCAGATTGGCCTCTGGGTCTTCATTCATTCCGGAAGAGCACATATCTATGTATGTCTCTCTGTTGTTTATATCATTAATTGCTTTTAATCTCTATATTGTTTATTTTATGTTTGTCGTAACAAAAACCAATCACGCATTGATAAAATGATTTTACATTATATGATGGTGACGACGATGATGATCATCTGAGTACATTGGGAGAGGAGAATCAATCATATACATATACTTATATATGATTATATTGTGTGTATGATATGCAGCGAATATAATAAGAACAATAATGCGGGTGAAGGTGATGTACGAACCCATCAAGGGGAAGGAGGAGAATGGAGATGGAATGGGAATGGGAGTGGAAACAGGAGTGGCTGATCTGGAATCGGGTGGTCTCCAAATCTCAAGACAACAACATTGTCACGAACAACAACGCCTTGTTTCGCTTGACGTATTTCGCGGTCTTACCGTTGCGGTAATCTTTTTTTTTTTGGTTTATTTATATTTAATTATAAATTAAATACAAAAAATGAATCAAAAATTAAGAAAGAATGAACGAGTGAGTGAATGGGGTCTCCAACGTTAAGGGGTTGGAATTGATTCTGTGAATCATATTCATACGTTTGAGTTGCAGTTGCAGTTGCAGTTGAAAGAGATGTGACACACTTTATTTTTGCTGGCTCTTAGTTTCTACCTGCCAATGGAGTCTGGAGATAGAGAGAGAGAGAGAGAGAGAGAGAGAGAGAGAGAGAGAGAGAAACTAGTACTTAGTATTCTTCTCTTTTCCCCCATACCACGTCGTTAATTAGTCGTTACTTTGCTGAAAATTAAATTGCTTTTCCTTTCACTTTAGTTTGATGTTTAACTAAGCGTGTAACGTGTGTAATGGGGATGGAAGTATTCGCGTTTGGTAGTAGTTATAGTAACGTAGCATTTTATATTTCTTTCCAACTTTTCCTTTATTTTCTTGTTTTTTTTCTTTGGAAAAAAAAAAAGTCGGCATTCGAGTTTTTAAAACTTAATATTTTACCTTTTTTGGAAAAACATAGGTACATAGAGGTTAAAGTAAATGTAACTGAATTAATAGCTGTTAATTGCGAAGATTGGGTAACAATTATCATCCTTGATTATTTACGGTTTTGGAGGGATATGATCGATCAACTGAGTTGTTAGAATCTAAATAAATAGTAGGAATAAAAAACGAATTTCAGGTAAAAGAAAAAGAAAAAAGAAGATCAAGGAATAAATAATGGTATATTCGTTTTTAAATAGGCATCTGTGTATGATTTGCTGTGATAAGTGATAGCCGCGTAAGTCGCAATATCAAATTTAAGACTTTGGAAAAAGGGAAAAAAAAAAAAAAGGAAAGGCGAAGACTTTACGGGTGGATCATTACTCGCTCTTTTTTTCTTTTTTTCTTTTTAAAATTAAGATCATTACTCATAATTAATTTTCAAGTGAAGACGACAATTATATTCCACCTAATGGTCCTAACTCCTAATTAGTAATTCTTATGATGTTGAATGGGAATTACATATTAGTATTTTGGGGTTAATTGAATATTCAATATTAGCTGGGAAGACATCGCTACATGGACATGTATATTGGTAATACTGAGTCTGGAGGAGGTGAGTTGAGATAAGATGAGGTGGTTGGTGCGGGTGCGGGTGCGGCTGGCGGTGCCAAGATTCGACTCGCAAACACAAGACTTAACACTAAAGAAAACAATACAATAATATTTCGTCTGGCTGCACTTGTACAGCTACTATTATTAACATTTTGCTTGCACCCAAACAAAATAATTATTATTCTTTGTTTTCTTTTCACTTTTTTTGTAACCTCAACTGTAATATTATATACATGTATAAGTAGCTGTGGTCTAAGTAGGGTCAATGGGGTCACGTTATTTAAACTCATCAATTATACTTAATAGGGTTCCGTACTCAGTAGTGATTGGGATAGGGACTGACTTTCCAGGAAAACCAGATGAATATTTGTCATCGAATAACCAAGCCATCCATACGACTCTGTTTTGCATAACATATATACTTATGGTTTATGTTTGGTTAGACTCTGTTTTACGTAACATATATACTTATGGTGTTTTGGTTAGTGTAGAGAGAAGAAAAAAAAAAAAAGGGTTTTTTAAGAGTTATTTATGGTCTGCAGCTTGTAATAAAATAATATATATTTATAATAAATGCAGTTGATGATACTGGTGGACGATGCTGGTGGACTGGTGCCTGCTATCAACCACTCACCCTGGAATGGATTAAGCTTGGCCGACTATGTCATGCCCTTTTTCCTCTTTATAGTCGGTGTTTCCCTTTCACTTACCTACAAGGTACCTATTTCAATATTTATTTATTTATTTTTGCTCCAGAGGTACCTATTTCAATTGGTCGATGAGTAAGTTGCATATTATTTTTAGGGATTTTGACATATTTGATCTCTATAAAATGGTCTGTTAATTTTTTTGGTAATTTAGTTCTTAAATTTTAAAAATTTTGACAATTAAATCTTTTTTGTTGGTTGATATTAAAATTTTCATGAAATTAAACATATTTATGTAAGATAAATTAATATTTCACTAACAGTAATTACTTTGAAAAAGAAATAGAAAGAACATTTAAAAAATATTTTTAACTTTTAAGAATTTTTTTTTTAATTATGTCGTTAAATGTTGTTAATTTTTAGCTATTTTTTTTCCAATTCGTCACTAAAATATTAATTTTGAAAATGCTTGATAGTCAAAAACCTTGGTTGTTGGTACTTCCTTGGGACTATGTCGTCATCGTCTGCGATAATGGGTTCAGAAAATAGAGTTCATATACATTATGGGTTCTGGGCAATTAAAACTAAAGAAAAGTAGAGACTCAGGAAGAGAGATAAGAGAGAGAGACAATTGTCTTCCTGAGTTTTTTTTTCCAATGTAATGTAGTTTACTATCGATGCGTAATTTAATTTCTGGTTTTTGTTCTTTTTTCGTTCTTAATTTAAACAAAAACTTGAAAGAAAGAGTTAAAAACAATATTAAAAATTAATATTACTATTTGGAAATTTTTTTAATTAACTAACAAGGGATATTTTAGTCATTTTACTTATACGGAAAATTTGAAATTTTTTTTTGCAGAGAACCTAAATTTGAGGGTGTCTTTTTTTTTTTTTTTTCATTTGCGATTTTTTTCTTTATTTTTTTGGGCTCTGAAGTCGTGAAGCAAGCTTAATATTTACCGTATTGCTTCTTCTTCTACTACCGCTAGCAGTTGTTTCGTTTTGTTTTAAAACTAACTAGAGTTTATTGATGTGGGCGCAGAAATTGCCGTGCAAAACAGTTGCAACTAAAAACGCATTACTCCGGGCATTAAAGCTTCTAGTACTTGGCCTTTTTCTTCAAGGTGCGCTATTATATTAATTCCTTACTTAGACCAAAGTAGAATACTAGCTTCTACACTATAAATAAATGTTTACATACCTTGATCCTTTGTCCAATTCAGGAGGCTTTTTCCATGGTGTCAATCATCTTACTTATGGAGTGGACATTCAACAGATGAGATGGATGGGCGTACTACAGGTATATATGCCTCTTTTTTCTTTTCTCTTTTTTTTTTTTTTTTCCTTTCAATCACCCTACTTTTCCTGTTTCTTATTCTTTTGCCCCCTTAAACACTAATATTTAGTTTTTTCCTAACCATTTATTTGCTATTCTATGGACGTGCGTATTTAAAACATCATTAACGTATGCCTTGTTTATTCTCCAGAGAATTGCCATAGCATATTTAGTGGTAGCATTTTGTGAGATTTGGCTGAAGAGAGATCGTGATGTTAATTCTGGATCATCTCTGTTGAGGAATTATCAGCTTCAGTGGTAAGTTAGAAAAAATAAAGTAAATTTACACTTAAAGAATCTACACATTAAAGCTAGGAAATGTGATTTATGGATTTGAGATATAATGGACCTGTTTCTTTTATCAGACCAGCACCAGACATATATATGGTATTTTATTTTATTTGATTACCAACAAAATTCAGTGAAAATTTGGGAAAGTCCAAGAAATGTCCAGTTTTCGTAATGTGGAATGTGAGTTGATTCAGAAAATGGCATGTAGCTTAATTTTCTTAAGAAAAAGAGAGTATATATTAGATATAACGTCACATATTAAGGTGGGAAAACCATATTGCAGGAAAAAGCATGCACCATTTCCTGATGATACTCTCTTGATTCTTGCTTGCATACAGGGCTGTCACTTGGATGATTTGCATCGTATATCTTTTAGTCTTGTACAGCTTATACGTTCCAGATTGGGAGTACCAGATTCCCGTTGAGACCTCTTTCAATGCACCAAAAACTTTTTTGGTAAAGCTCCGTTCCTGATACCTCATTTGTAATAGAAATTTCTCAAATGACTCAGTTAATTTCATTTTTCTGGAAGGTTAAATGTGGAGTCAGGGGTGACACTGGACCAGCTTGTAATGCTGTTGGAATGATTGACCGTAAGATACTTGGCATTCAGCATTTATATAGAAGACCAGTCTATGCACGAACAGAGGTCTCTTTCCTTTTTTTTCAGACTTAGTACAAAGTAGTACTTATTATTCTTAATTTTCTGAATAATGCCATATTCTTTGGTTGGTCTATTATGTTTTACAGCAATGTAGTATTAACTCCCCAGATTATGGCCCACTGCCTCGTGACGCTCCTTCATGGTGCCAAGCCCCTTTTGATCCCGAAGGAATTGTAAGTTCGGTGATGGCAATTGTTACCTGCTTGGTTGGGCTGCACTTCGGGCACATCATTGTCCATTTTAAGGACCACAGGAATAGAATCCTTCAGTGGTCAACCCCGTCGTGTTGTCTATTGGTATTAGGCTTTGCCTTGGACTGGTTTGGAATGCATGTGAACAAGGCCCTTTACACATTCAGTTACATGTGCGTCACGGCTGGTGCTGCAGGCATTCTCTTTGTTGCCATTTACGTCATGGTAATTAAGTTGCTAGACATTCAAATAAAATAGATTAAAATGAATGGATTAATGATTTGTTTTTGGATGTTGCAGGTGGATGTTTTGGGATACAAGCGCACCGCGGTGGTGTTCGAGTGGATAGGAAAGCATGCTCTCATGATTTACGTTCTGGCCGCCTGCAATGTGCTGCCGCTTCTCCTCCAAGGATTCTATTGGAGGCAGCCTCACAATAACATTGTACTATTACTTACTTTACTGCATACTCTCTCTTTCTGTCCTTTTTTTTTTTTTTTCTTCTTCTTTACTTAGTTGACTAGTCCACTAATGACCATTAATTAATTATTAACCATCCAACGTCTTCACTTCATCTCTTTGCAGCTTGGCTTAATTGGAATTGGAAAATGAAAATGAAAACGAAAACGAAAACGAAAACGAAGAGGCATCCTTGCAGATGATTTTGTGCCCCCAGAGTTCATGTCTTGAAGTAATTTGGTGTTTGAGGCTCTCTTGCTAGGACACACACTGGTCTCTTTCACAAGCCTCCTCTGATTCATAGGAGAACTATTCTTCTGTACATAAGATGTAGAATACGTTTCTTTCACACATACATATATATTCTTTTCTCTGTTTACATATGTGCACCTGAGATTCAAAATATTTAGTTACACTTTTAATATATTATCAATTTCTTGCCAAATTGCATTAGGATTTTATTTTGAAATTAGTCTCATAGGAAACGCCAAAGGTACATTTACATTTACATGACGAAACTTGAAAGCAATCTTATTCTAAAAATTAGAAAAAAAAAAAAAATTGAAAGCAAGCAATTTGGGAAGTACACGTTGTTTTGTTAGGCCAACGCAATGGCGTGTGTCTCCAACATTAAGGAAGGATAACGACCGATATCTACTACGATCTTAGGCGTGATTTCTCACTCTCTCTTCCTAGTTTATCCTCTACGAGAGGCTCAACATCGTGATCCCCATGAGCTATGAGAAATGAAGGTGTTCTATTTTAACATAGACTCATACATTGGTAGATTAATTATACAGTGAGAAATGAAAAACACTCGTGCATCGAGTTCAACTCGCATTTACAGGGACTCAAACTCCCGATTTTATAGATATCAAACTTTCGAATAGGTACTCTACCACCAAACTGCCGCCACCAGTGGTAAGATTGACCTAGAACTCCTGTGGTTCGATTTTAAAATCACTGTTATGCTTGCTAAGAATATTGAAACTTTGAAACGTTATGCCCTTTTTCGGAGTGAACAATGACTTGGTCTTTTCCTCTTCAAATAATTAAGTCTTTACCTCCTTACATGAAGCATTCTATACAGAACACTCATTGGCATACTACGTGGCAATGAAATTGAACATTTGTCACTGAAGGCCCGTAATGCTCGGGAAAGAAGCTCATCACATAGCTATAGTGTGTTTGGTTTGCTAGAAAAAAATGGAAATGAAGAGTAGTGATAATAAGAATTATTAACTTATATATCTTCCTCTTTAGTAAATATATCATTAGTGTCAACCTTTACAAAGCAATATCATAGTGAATTACTTTAATTGCATTTTCTCTATCATATAAAAATAGAAACAACAGTTGATTTCATCATTGGGCTACAAATTATGTTTCTTTATGGCCCACTAATTTTTAATTTTTTTTTTAATAAATTTCACTGTGTATAATTTATGATTGTACTTTTTAAATTTGACTATAAATAGGGTAGGTGCAGTGTTACAATGGCCATAATGTAACCAAAATGGTACAATGAATTGAGCATAATGTAATAATCGAGAAAATCTTTCTTTCGCATCCAAGGAGTAGACAATGGATATGATATATTGGAATTTGTTTTTCCGTCAAAAAAAAAAAAAAAGGAGCGTAACAGGCGCTGAATGGAACAGATATTTAGAAAAGAAAAGATGAAAGCACGGAGTCATATGAAAAACCACAAGCCGTGACAGGCACAAACAGAGTTGGGATAGATCTATTATCAGACAAATGTTACCGTTAACTGATAGAAATGGTCAGTTAATCAACTTTACATAGATAGAAGTAGAGGAGAGAAGTAAACCAAATTGGAGAAATAGTGGTACACATCAATTCAAGATAAGCAGAGAGAGTAGTGCTGCGTATTCATTTTGATTCGATAACAAATTCAATTCAACAAAAGGGAAGCCTGAATACTGAATAGGAAAATGAATGACAGCTTGCTCTGGACATCAATCTAAGAATATATATATATATATATATATATAAATATGTAATTATTTATGTAATGGTAATAACAGAAGATGTAATGCAGAGCAAGACAAAGCCAACCCAACCTTCTCTCTCTCAAACAAGATACAAGAGGCAGGCATATATGTAAATATGTGGAATGGAACAGATTCATTTTGGATTGGAGGCAAGAAAGGATAAGGAGAGGGGTAGTGAAGGTGAATATGAATATGAATATGATTATATGAATATTGTTGATATATATATTTAATAGTCTCTGTCTCGCTTGCACTCAGGGGGCAGAGTTGGGTATCTGACACGATCGGTGCAGTAGTTGTAGATGGTGTATTTCTGGCGGACCCACCTGAGCCTCCTCCACTGGGGACCATCAAGGTCCTGGAACTCAGGGCGGTCCCACCAGTCCTTGCCTTGGGTGGCG
The DNA here is from genome assembly GCA_002914805.1 of Parasponia andersonii. Lineage (NCBI taxonomy): Eukaryota > Viridiplantae > Streptophyta > Magnoliopsida > Rosales > Cannabaceae > Trema > Trema andersonii. Next base: position 84,432 of record JXTB01000655.1, read on the forward strand.
CAGAACTTGGCCTCCACCGACGACTCGCATCCGTCGATGTGGAATCCCCTGTAGGCGGCGATGAATGGGGCCTTGGACCAGTCCGTCTTCTCAAGCCCACCTCGGGTGGCCCAATCGTCCGCGTTCCACAAGCTCGAATAGATCTTCATTGGCTGGTTGAATGGGAATTTCACTCCCAAATCTTTGCTGTTCTTGAACACCCTGATTGGCACGTCGTCTACGAAGAATCTGATTGCGTTGCGTTCCCCAATGCCCCCCCCACAAGAATTAGAGGGAAACCAGAAAAAAGTCAATATTATATTATGGATATAACACATGCTCATGTGACTCTGTTTTGTCCGACTGTCACTCACTCACTAGTCACTCTATAATTTTTTTCTACTAAATAAAAATAAAGAAACAAAAGGTGAGCCTAAAAATTCAAAAAAGAAAAAAGTTAGTAAAGTGAGCTCAGCTGACAGCTCCCATTCCGATGATTTTGTTTCAAAGTTTTGTCGGCATCCTAGAGGCTCAGAAGGAACCAATTCAAACATCACCCCTCAGTTTAGTACTCCAAATCCGNAAAGAATTTGACATTGATTTTGTACGAACAACACAATTACATAACATATTACAAATTGATTTGAACACTTAATACTAGTAAATTACTAATGAATGAATGTAGTTGGGTTGAACAGACAAATTAAAGTAAAGATTAAAGCAACAAGCAAGAAAGAGATTGGGCCGGTGTTTAAGAAGACTCACACTATCTGATAGAGGTTCCAAAGGACAGAATAGGAGTGGTAATCTTTGGTAGGATCAAACCAGAGGTAAATCCTCTGCTCTCTGTCTCCCTTCCCTCCTGTGAACACATTCGTCTGTAGAATGTAAGGCTGCCCTGTTCTGTTTCCCAAGAACTCGAAATCGATTTCGTCATGCTCTGAGTTTTGAGAAGATAGCTGTTGCAACACCCAACTCAATAATGCTAATGTGACAATAATATATTCAAATACAAAGTAAGGATAAGAGACAAGATCATGACATGAGACATATGAGAATCACACTACTACTCACATAGAAGGCAGTAACTGTTCCCGCAGAGTCGCCCGGAACCATCTTTATTTGCATACTGAAGTGGCCGAACAAGTAAGAGCCTTTCGATTGAAACCCAGTACCTTTTGCAAAACCACCAACACCCATAACATCAGCATGCATTTATGTATCTATGTATGTATATATAATTAATGGGAATACAAGATGAATGGAAGAGAGAGAGTATGTAGTAGTGGTTCTGGAGTTAGTTTACCAGTGTATTTGTCCAGATGGAGCTGAATGTCGGAGCCTCCGTTGAAGTACTTTATGTGATCAAATGCCCATGTGGGCGCATAGTTTCTGCCAAATGGCACATTCACTGGTTCCCTTGGGGCAGCTCCCATTGCTCCGGATATCATTAGCATAAAACCCAATAACAGTACCGTCCACTGCACTTGCAGGTAACTAGCCATTTTCTGATCTACTCTATCACCACAACCAACAACAACAACAACAACAACATTAGAAAAAGTTAATTATTTAGAATATATTCTTCTTCAAGCTTAGTTTCTAGACTAGTCTTTAGATCATAGGAAGGGGGATATCACCTGAGAGAGAGACAGAAAGAGAGGTCCAATGCGTGATCAACGGTGATGACTGATGGGGAAAGGAAGAGGAGGGAGCACCCTTTTGTAGGCTCATATTTTCATCTTGGTAGACCCCACAACTGCGTTTTATAATTGACGTGTCTCCTGCCTGCAAGGTGTCTTCTACCAAATGGACCTCTAAGTTTTTTTTTTTTTTTAAAGAAAGAGCACAAGCAGACTGGATCTGGACCCTTGATCCTGATGTCCTACAACCTATATCATCAATTCAGCTTTCAATTGTTTTAATATTAAGACCTTAATTGAATTCCCCATATCCATATCAGATATAATAGAGTTTTGGGTTTTTATTTTCTTTTAAGCAAAATGAGAAATTTATGCTTTTAAATTAGGAGACAGATATTAATGGAAAAAAAAAAAAAACAAAAGAGATTTAAACATATGTCAGAAATATTTAGATGATGGTGTTGATAGATGTGAAAAATTACGATATTAGAAAGTGAAGTGATATGTGAAAAGGATCAATCATATTTTAATAAATAAATAAATAAATATCATTTACATTTTCTTCAAAAGAAGAATAAATAAATAAAATGACAGTGCGCAATGTGCAGTATGTGGCGAGTCTTCCCAAAGACCGTTGGGCCAATGCGTTTGAGTTTTTAATTAGCTCGATCGTGGATGTGGTCACTATTTTCTTTTTCTCGACGAATTAAAGGATCGTCCTCTGCACCTTTTTTAATTTTGTCTTTTTTGGGCCACCTCACCTCATTTAGGCACAAATTTATTTATCTGTTTCAGTTTCTGCTAAGGTCTTTGACAAAATATTAGTGAAACTATATATTTATTGTCTAGGAGATGTCTATTGGGCATTAATGTTTTTTTAAAACTTTTGGAGAGATCAGTCGTAAGTTAAGGGTGTAACTTTAATTGATTAAGCAAGGAGGAGGTTGTTACACATATTTGTTACCAAATTAAAGCGATGGGTTGGCATGGCAGACGCAGAGAACTAAATGCGCCGGGACTAATAATGAATTTAATAAGTTTGGACTTTGGTTTGAGATATACAATGAAAGCATTTAATTTAACTTACTAAGCTTAGAAAGGGGAACTGTTGTGCCATAAATAAATAAGATATATAATGCACGTGCTGTGCTGCAGACCAATATCCTATCCTAAAATCACGTATATATCACATATATAATGCGGTAATAGTTGAAGATACATTATCTTAAAATTTATATAAGGTTTTAAATCTCTGAGGCCTGAGACTGAATAAATTTACGTAATGGACTTTGGAGAAGACGGCCCTAAATCACGGCGGGACAGAGCCTGAGCTGAGCTGAGCTGAGGCTCATGCATGCCTCATGGCATGTGACTGGGAATTAAGGAAGTTGTCTCTATTGTCGTCTATACAACGTAATGCCATAGCAAGCGCCAGGCCACAAGTCACGACACGATAGCTGAGGGAGTGAGTGAGTCGATCATGGAATGGAAGGCGCGTTTCGCGTGAAAAACAGCAATTGTTTTTGTAACAAATGGATTGGGAATTGGATTGAATTGGCCACTTGAATATTCATTTGAAAAAATAAAATTTTCTCAGAAACTAAAGTCTAATAGGCATAATTAAAGGGTAACATCGGATCATTGAGGTAATGCCGCGTCTGAGATTTGTGGATAGGGGACCACAGACCAAAAAGTGCTAATTGACCCGTTCGAAATTCGAAACGTTGGGTTGGTAAATATCCATGTCTCTCATTACCCGAAAAAAAAAAAAAAAATATGTATAGTATTGCTGTGTTTTTTTTTTTTTTTTTTTGAAATAATAAAATTAAAAAACAGATGACATTGGAGAACATGTGGATGGTCGGTAGCAGTAACAACAGTGGCCAACCTGAGCACATGATATGCATGAATTGCATTATTAAATGTGGTGATCGGAGTGGCGCGTATGCGTATCTTATTAGCTGTTTATATTATACATTGATATTATCATGGATTGACTACTTGACTCTTATCGAGAGAGATGGCAGATAGCTAGCTGGACCCTCGAGTAAAAAAAGGGATCGATGATGCCATACATGGATTCTTTCCCATGTCAAATCTTTATTTGTATATTCTGATTCTGATACTTTAAAAAGTAATGAATATGTAATGTATCATTTTTGCAAAGCTTATTCTTAGCTGTCCTCTTTCCTCGATGTATCCAATCCTCGCACTAGTTGCACCAACCTGTCCACTCCACTTGTCTTTTCTTGCCAAATTCAATTAATAAGTCTGCCCTTACCATTTTCTGTTTCTTTTTGTTCTCTTTCGAACCTACGCATTTATAAGATTTAGGACCATTTAAAGAGAAATTTACGCTCGCTTATTATCAGTTTTTAAAACTTATTTTCATAAATACTTGTTTTTAATTTTTCTTTCACATATTTTATATACAAAATATAATTGGTTTTTATTTACAATATAAATTTTATTTATGAGATGTATATTTTATATATAAAATATGAATAATATACATTTACAATGTTTACCACAGATTATATTTTTCATTATATATTTGACATATAATATTATTTTAAAACATGTGTCAATTATTAGTGTAATTTTTGTTTATGAAATATAAACTACAATATACATATATACAGTGGTATTTATAGAATAGTGGTTGTCTACATTTATCCAAAATAAGTATTTATGCAATTAAAATAAAAAAAAATATAGATATTTATGAAAATATAGTTTTGAAAACAAGTATTTATGAATTTTTCCTGGATTTGAATACCTTTTTTTTTCCAGATAAAATACAAGGACTGCTTCTCATGCCAAGTCCTAACTAGTATTCTAGCAAACAAAAAATTAAAATATATAGCTATTAGCCAGTAATATTCTCAGTCAAAAACCCTAAATTTTTAGACATACTTATAAATATTTGAGTTCCTAAAACTATTCAGTTGGTTGAACCAAGTTTATCCACTCATATACTTTACTATAAAGTTAGTTACCACGATAAATAGTAAATGATATATTGTCACATCATTAGTGATATAGTTGGACAGAACAACTCTAGCGCAAGGCTGTTATTTCTAAGAAATTTCGTTTAACCACCAATCACTTAATTTGGATAAGAATTCAATTTCTTATCATATTTTCAAGTCTTTTTTCAAAATTATTTCTTACCTCTTGCTTTTATACAATTTTAGATAACAAATAGATCCCAAAAGGTAGAAGGTGAGTCCAAATCAATAATATAATCTAAAAAGCCCCAAAATTAAATTTATAATTATGCTAGTATTCTCATAAAAATTATAATCATCTAAGGGCCAGTTTGGTATTATTGTACTGTAAACTTGCTATATCTGTACTGTGAGCAAGAAGCATATGCGAGAAAAAAAATATCTACACGGTTGGTAAGTTCCCACATGTGAGAAAAAATATCTATGTACTTGGCAAGTTTAATTTATAAAACTATTGTGTTATTTAAAATCAGCATCTAGTGTTATAGATTTTGTGTGTATTATAAAATGATATTTTAGATAATTTGTGTTATGATAGTAACATCAGTTTTATATAGAAATCCTTACACTGCTTATCAAATTCTACTTAAAATAATTGTTATATAGCAACTTTTAACATCTACATTCCAGAAGTAATATCTTACTAAACATATTCTCACCCCTTTCTTTTTTTTTTTTCTAACTGCTTTTAAAAACTAAAAGAAGAATCTAAAAGCAATTCTAAACCGACTAAATCTGAACAAAACAACGCAACCAAGAACATATCTACCTGAGGAAGTCACCTTAAATTTGCATTTTTATCCTCATTTTTTATTTTTTAAGAAAATATTATATATATATATATATATATGGTTATCTATCCATATATAAATAGTTATATATAAATAGGTAAAAAAAAAAAAATAGCTATTGCCCTTCCTCATTCTTTTGAAATTATTTCTGTCCCCGTATATTTGTTCGTGTTCATAATATGCCTCCCACGTGACATAGGTTAACATAGGTTTGCATAAGATTTTCAATTTTTAATTCTCACATTCCACCATATTTCTTCATATTTTAATTTTCACTAATTTTTATCAAAAACTTGGTTCTTTCCTAATATAGTAAGATTTATTGGTTCCAAAATTTATTATTCAATGTTATAGAAATTATTAGGATCAAATACAATTTTCAAATATTATTTGTGATGATTAATTTATATGAGTATGGTTTTTTTCTTGAAAGATATTTGAATATAAAGGATAATCTTGATTTTTAAAATTAACTGATCCAAAGAAATATTCTCATATTTAGAAACACAAGGTTTTACGTCAATATAATAAAAATAGAAGAAAATTTATGATTTTAATTTCTCATATTTTGTTTTATAGAAAAAAAAAATCTTATTATTACTCTCACTGAAATAAAAATCTTAAAACCGTCATTATACGCTCTTGATCTTTTTTGTTCACGAAGTTTATCTAGACGTGATCCGTTTACGACCACCAAAGGCCACGACATATATGTATCACAATCTTGATCTAACAAATATAGGGAGACTTTCATTCAATTTGCACAAATATATATATATATATATATATATTTATATATATATATTGTTGGAATTTATCTCCTAAAAGTAGTCCGCATGTCAAAAGATTGTGACCCAATTTTTAACCTGTGATAAAATTCCTCAACTATAATGCCATTGGCGTAACTTCATAGCAACCAATGAATTCTACCTCCATAGTTGATGAAATAACTATGATCTGCTTGGTGCTTCTCCAAGACAAAGCATCTCCAGTAAGAAAGAAGATATATCCTAAAGTAGATTTCTTTGAATCTGAACATCCAGCAAAATCCGAGCCTAAATAACCAATCACCTCAAAATGATCAGTATGCTTGTAAGTTTGTAGTCCTTGGTTCTTTGTAGATACTTTATATAACTCTTTTTGGCAGCTTTCCAATATTCTATACTAGGATTGCTTTGATATCTATCTAGTGCCCCCACTACAAATACAATGTCAGGTCTAGTACAGACTTAAGCATACATTAGACTGCCTGTAGCGGAAATATAATGTATTGCCTTCATTTATTCTCATTCCAAGTCATTTTGTGGGCATTGACTCTAACTGAATTTGTCCCCTTTAACAATAGGTGCTACAGTAGATGCACAATCATTCATTATAAATTGCTTAAAAAAAATTTCAATGTAGGCTTTCTAAGATAATCCTAATATCCTGTTGGACCTAACTCTGTAAATTTTTATGCCGATGACACAAGAAGCTTCGCCCATATCCTTCATTTCAAAGTTTTGAGCAAGAAAACATTTTGTGTCATATAACAAACCCAAGTCACGACTAGTAAGTAAAATATCATCTATATATAGGACTAGAAAAATATACTTGCTCCTACTGATCTTAAGGAAAATACACTGATCAATGATATTTTCTATAAATCCATATGAAGTAACAATATTTTGAAACTTCAAATACCATTGTCAGGAAGCTTGTTTTAGTCTATATATAAATTTCCTTAATTTACAAACTAGGTGACTCTTTTTATTTTCATTGAATCTTTTAGGCTGCTCCATGTATATCTCTTCCATAAGATCCCCATCCAAGAATGTTGTTTTCACATCCATTTGATGTAACTCTAAGTTAAAATGAGCTACTAACGCCATAATAATTTTAAAAGAATTTTTCTTTGAAACTGGAGAAAATGTCTTATGATAATCAATGTCCTTGGCTACAAGTCTAGTTTTATAACGTTCAATGTTGCCAGTTGCATTTCTTCCTCAACTCAATGAGATTCAAAACTTGAATTTTAGCCATAGATTCTATTTCTTCCTTCATGGCATCATACCAAAAAGTAGAGTTTTCTCCATTCAAGGCTTGCGAAAACAAGCTAGGATCATTATCAAGTCTAATAGTAGATTCAAAATCTTAGAGATATACAACATAATCACTAGAATTTACTAGTTTCTTTACTCTTGAGGATCTCCTTAAATCGACAGTCTCATTCTCATTTGGTAGAGTTTGAGTTGTGGGCTCTACATGAGCTTCATTGAGTAGTTGTTTTTGAATCGGTTACTCTTCAATAGGTTCTAAAGTATTTCTTTGGTAAGAAATAATTATATTATCTTAAGGATTCAATTCTGAATTTTCTATTCCTTTATGAAATTTAATATTTCTAAGAAATTTATTCCCACTCACTTCATGATCCTCTAGAAATTTAGTATTTATAGCTTCGATAATTCTAGTAGAGTGTGAAAGACAATAAAATATATACCCTTTGGAGTTCACTGGATAGCCTATAAAATAATTGCTAATTGTTCTTCGGTCCAATTTCTTTAATTAACAATTGTAAATCCTCATTTTAACTGGACAACCCCAAATATGTAAATGTTTTAAACTTGGTTTCTATCCTTTCCATAATTCAAAAGGTGTTTTAGGAACTGCCTTAGATGGAATCCTGTTTAAAACATACACTGCAATTTTTAAGGCTTCACTCCATAAATTTAAGGGCAAACTAGAATTGTTGATTATGCTTCATACTATGTTCATTAGGATTCGATTTTTTCTTTTAGCTATACCATTTTGTTGTGGTATCTGACATTGTATAATATATAATAATGCCTTCTTCTTAGAGACTTAGCAAATGAACCTAGCATTTGACCTTTTTCAGTAAACCTTCTATAATATTCTCCTCCTCTATCTGATTGAATGATTTTGATTTTTCATCTCCTTTGTTTCTCTACTTCTACTTTATAAATCTTAAAAGCATCTATTGCCTCATCTTTATGGTTTATAAGACAGAAATACATATACTTTGTGTTGTGCGGTCTAAAATCCTAAGGTCGCATAAGGGTTAAGTTCGACCTCCTCCGTGATGGTTATATGCGACCTCTTCTACAGGTTATATGCGACNACCTTCTCCGTGTAGTCTCTTTTGCATAAGTATGCGCGACCTTCTCCGAATAGGTGGTGGGCGACCTCTTCCGAAAGAAAAGGGAAACAGAAGTATATACTATGTCAAACAGGAAACCTACAAGGAAAGGGAAACAGAAGTCTCCTATTTATGATCAACTAGTTATCCGTTTTGAATGGTTATCCAATTATGTTGTTACTTAATTTACGTTACCCAGTTGTATAGTTACCCGTTTATACAATTAGGATCCTAGAGACATAGAGTTACCTTTACCTATATAAAAGGGACTCAATGTTCTGAAGGTAAGCAAGTTTTGAGTATTCCAGTTGCTCTTCAGTTTTTCCAATCTCCAGACGAGACGTTGTAATCTTGAGTATTCATAATTCTTCATAAAATAGTGAAAAAACAGTGGACGTAGGCTCATCTTTTTCGGGGCTGAACCACTATAAAATCCTCTCTCTTTATTTGCTTTGATTATTAACTCAATTCGCACAAGCCACATCTCTTGATTTTTTCTAAATTTATTGTTGATAAAACCTCCATCAACAATTGGCGCTAGAAGAAGGGCTATTCCGGCAGAAAAAATTTGTCAAATTTCACCTTTTCAATAATGGCAAACACTAGAAACACTAACAGAGTCACTGGAACTAGCCAAAACCAACCTCAAAGTACTACTGCTACACAGGCAGCCCCTGCTCCAGATCAGCCTACTATGACGGCAACAGAGAACCTTTCCCAGAGTCAGGATCGTATGGAGGAAACGCTCGTGAACCTTCAGCAAGTCACTAACCAGATCAATGACACCCTGTGACGACTTGCTGAAGGGCAGATGGTGACCCCACCACAACATGAACGTCCCAAAGAACGTCCTGCTCAATTACCTGAGAAGGGAATATAGATCCTCGAAACGAGAAGACGCGGCCAGCCAAGAACTCAACAGGAGCGTCATGAAGATCGCATCTCCAAAGGGAAAGGCAAGATCGCAAACTTGCCACCAGAATCTGGTATGGAGAGTTCAAGTACGAACCGTGATCGTATACAACCTTCTCGTAAATCCACTAATAGCCAAGATCGCTTGAGCGGCGAACAAGGACGACCATCGAGAAGCGTCTTCGAAAGAATCAGCAAGGAGTCAAGACAAGATCCTACAGACCTAAGACAGTATTTGGAGCGACGACGTGGTCATGATCGATCTGTATCGCATCACAACGACCAAAGCCGGTCTCGTCGCACTATGTCACTGGATTCCTCTCATAGGTCGCAGAAGACTCTACCTGACTAACCCGTTCTGAAACAGGATAACGAACGAAGGTCGCTTTTACCACCAGCAAGGAATGATGCTTTCCCTCTGAACGTCGATGTTCATAATTTAAGGATCGCATTAGATGCACTTGCTGGCTAGGACGATGAGCTCACTGATGGGTATCGACAGTCGCCATTCAGTGAGGAGGTTCGAGCTGCAGCCCTTCCCACTGGATTCAGACTTCCCACCATCAACACTTTTGATGGGAAGACTGATCCACAGGACTATATGAATCACTTCAGTGACTTGATGGAACTTCATTGGGTTAGTGATCATGCACGCTGTAGATGTTTCACTGTAACACTCTCAGGAGCAGCGAAGAAGTGGTTTCGAGGACTTAAATTCGGTTCAATTTCGTCTTGGCAACAATTACAGACGGCGTTCTTGAGACAGTTTCAGGCCGCAAAGAATTTCACTGTTCCGCTTGTCAGTTTGTCCGCAATCCAGCAAGGTCCAGAGGAGACTCTACGGTCTTATCTCAATTGGTTCATTTCAGAGCTAGCGAAGGTCAACAACCCACCTGAAGAAGGAGTTCTTACTCTTATGATGGCTGGGGTGCGACCAGAAACAAAACTCTAGGAGGAATAGCTTGAACGAGAGTGTAGAACTCTCGAAGACTTCTACCGAAGAGTTGGTCGACATCTAAGGTTAGAATCTTCACGTGAGAATCTTCAAAAGACTAAAAAATGAGGAAAGACAGATGCGACAAAAGTTGCGGTCATCACCAACAACAGCGGTAATAAGAAAAATAAGAGGAATAATGAACAGACAAATGAGAATCAGCCTAGACCTAAAAGGCAGGAGATTTCAAAAGCTCCCATGAGGTTTAATAATCACACTGAATTAAACGCGCCCATAGATCATATCTATGCGGTCACAAACCAGAAGGAGCGATTCCGACAACCAGAACCAATGAAGCGGGACAGGGCAAAGCGCGACCCCAACAAGTTTTACCGATATCACAATGATATTTGGCATGATACTAATAATTGCTTTGCCCTGAAAGATGAAATTGAAAGGATGATTAGAGAGGGACGATTGCGGCAGTATACCAGGCAGAGCGATGAAAGGCGAGAAGAAGACCAACAGCGACCTCCAGAAATTCAGCGTGAGGTGCGAACTATTTTTGGAGGACTGTATGTTGGAGAAAATTCCAAGCGAGCACAGGATAGATACGCGCGAGAAGCTCGACAGCAGCCGTAAACCAACGTCATGCATCTTGTTCAGCGACCACGCAAGCTTCAACGAGTACCGGAAATGGATATTACCTTCATAGAGTAAGATGCAAGGGAAGTCCATTATCCGCATAATGACGCGCTGGTCGTAAAAATTAACTGTGGAAGCACACAGTTGTGGCGAGTATTGGTCGACAACGGAAGTGCTGTGGCAATCCTATACTTCGATGCCTTTAAGAAGATTGGGTTAAATGAGAATGACCTGAAGCCTGCCGCCACTCCCCTCTATGGTTTTACTACTGACAGCCTGATGCCTATGAGCATGATTGAACTGATGGTCAGCGTTGGGACCTTTCCAAGAGTTTCATCAATAATGACCTAGTTTTTGGTGGTAGATTGCCCATCTGCCTTCAATGCTGTGCTAGGAAGACCGACATTGGGAACTTCGAGCTGTCACCTCGATCTATCATCTAACAATGAAGTTCCCGACCCAACATGGGGTAGGCGAGGTGCGAGGAAATCAGTATGATGCGAGGACTTGTTATAACAACTCGCTGAAACTCGCAACAAAGGATGCGACGTCCCGCACGATGATGGTCCACTTGCCAGAAGAAGCGATTAAAGCATCAGTCGTGGCAGTGGATGAAGCGTCAGTCGTGGCAGTGGACAAAGCGTCAGTCGTGGCAGCGGATAAAATGTCAGCCGAGGCAGCGAGCAAAGCTCCAGTCGGATCATCAGAAAAAGCGTCAGTCGAATCGTCAGTGAAAGCGTCAATCGAAACAACCAGTGAAGACTTCGATCCTCGAGAAATTGATGAAGTCAGAACTGGACCCATTGAAGACCTGGAAGATTTATCATTCGATCTGTCTTCCAGGACTTTGAAGATTGGAACGGAGGTCCAAGGACCTGTGCGAGCTTCATTGATCGCTTTTCTGAGGACTAATTTGGATGTCTTTGCATGGCAGCATTCGGATATGGTAGGGATTGATTCAAGGATCATATCCCACCGTCTTAACATAGATCTGTCAAAAAAGCCTGTGTGACAAAAGAGAAGGGCCATGAATCACGAACGCTACGTCGCATTAAAGGAAGAGGTTGAGAAATTGCTCGAAATTGGGTTCATAAGAGAATCTTTTTACCCTGACTGGCTTGCAAATCCAGTCTTGGTGAAAAAACCTAATGGGAAGTGGAGGACCTGTATTGATTTCACCAATCTCAACAAGGCGTGTCCAAAAGACAGCTTCCCCATTCCAAGAATTAATCAGCTTGTAGATGCGACGTCGGGGCATGAACTTTTAAGCTTCATGGATGCGTATTCAGGATACAACCAAATCCCCATGTACGAGCTGGATAAGGAACACACCTCGTTCATCAATGATCGAGGATTATACTGCTATAAAAAGATGCCCTTCGGACTTATCAATGCGGGAGCGACCTACCAACGTCTTGTCAATATGATGTTTACGAAACAAATTGGCAAGACAATGGAGGTATACGTCGATGATATGCTAGTCAAGTCGGAAAAAGCTGAAGATCACATCAAGCACCTTGATGAGATGTTCAAAATCCTCCGGAGATACCAGATGAACCTAAATCCCCACAAGTGTGCATTTAAAGTGGGATCAGGAAAATTTCTGAGTTTTATGGTCAACCAGCGAGGGATCGAAGCAAATCCTCAGAAGATACAAGCGTTGATTGATATGCAATCTCCTCGTAAACCCAAAGATGTGCAAAGCCTAGCAGGAAGAGTAGCTGCTCTCAGTCAGTTTGTATCCAGATCAACCGATAAATGCCAACCTTTCTTTGAGGTATTGAAGGGATCAAAAAGGTTCGAGTGGACAGAGAAATGCGAGCAGGCGTTCCAAGAATTGAAAAAACACTTGGGTTCCCCTCCACTCTTATCGAAACCAAATCCGGGAGAAGAATTATGCCTATATCTCGTTGTTTCTAAGTATACGACGAGTGCCGCATTAATTCATGAGGAGTCAAATATTCAGCGACCTGTGTATTATGTGAGTAAGAGATTAGTTGATGCTGAAACCAGGTATCCAGAGATGGAAAAATTGGCACTGGCACTCGTCATTGCATCAAGAAAGTTTCGACCTTACTTCCATGCTCACTCCATCCGAGTTTTTACGAATTTCCCGCTGAAACAGGTCTTACAGAAACCTGAGACGTCAGGGCAGTTGCTTAAGTGGGTTATTGAATTGAGTCAATTTGACATCAATTTTCAACCTCGCACTTCTATAAAGGGTCAAGCCCTCACAGATTTTATCGCAGAATTTACATACGACGTCAATCTTCCCACGGGAGTACTCAAGAAACCTGCCTCAGATACATCAAAGTTGTGGAAGCTTTATGTTGACAGGTCATCGAATGAGAACGGAGCAGGTGCGGGCATAGTTTTAATCAGTCCTGAAGGGCACAATATTCATTATGCGCTTCGCTTCAAATTCCCAACGTCAAATAATGAGGCCGAATACGAAGCACTGATAGCTGGCCTAAAGCTCTCACAGGAAATGAAGGTCGAAGCAATCGAGGTGTATAGTGACTCCCAGCTGGTCGTTTGTCAAGTTAAGGGTGATTATCAAGCGAGAGGAGAAAGAATGATGGCCTATTTGAAGAAGGTGCAGCAGTTGTTCTTAACGTTCGACACATATGACATACAGCTTCTTCCTCGTATTAAAAACACCCGGGCAGATGCACTCGCTAAGCTCGCTTCGACAAAGGATGCAGAATTATTGAAATTAGTTCCCGTTGAATTTCTTATCTCACCGAGCATCGAGGTCGAACCCCAAGTAATTATGCCAGTTGATGAGGAACCATCGTGGATGGACCCCATAATGCGATATATACAAAGCGGCGATCTCCCTGAAAATAAAGACGATGCAAGGTGGCTTCGCATGAAAGCGGCTCGCCATATCATTCAAGATGAGCAACTTTATCGAAGGAGTTTCAGCTCGCCATTATTATTGTGCGTCAATGATAAAAAAGCACGCTACATTATGAGGGAAATTCACGAAGGAATATGTGGGAATCATTCTGGGGGGCAAGCGCTCACGAATAAGATTCTTCGACAAGGGTACTTTTGGCCAACTATGAAGAAGGATACATTGGAATTTGCTAGGAAATGCGATAAATGTCAGCGATTTGCGACCATTCCTAGAAAACCACATGTTCCTTTAACTTCAATGTCTAGTCCATGGCCATTTGCTGTGGGGAATTGATATTATCGGGATGCTTCCATTAGCGCGAGGTGGTTTGAAGTATGCGGTGGTTGCAGTCGATTACTTTACAAAATGGACGGAAGCCGAAGCCTTGAGTACCATCTCCGCGAAGAAAATGATAGATTTCGTTTATAAA